>NJRP01000278.1:5181-26261 GCA_003063835.1 Aphaenogaster floridana
CACACACACACACACACACACACACACACACACACACGATGTATATAATATTTTTATTTTCAAAAAAGTAATAATTGAATAGTTGCTTTGCATGTTTCTTTATTTTCTCTCTTCTTTTTGTATATATAATACATATACTTATATACATAGACTAGTCCAATAATCAGAGCTTGTTGCATTTTCAAAGACCGCTTAAACATTGACGTCGTAGTTCAGCGAATATCGTGCACATTATGTGTTTACAGTTTCCTGCGCCTAAGGAGCTTTATCACGATCGAAACATGTCCCGTAGAGTTACGTCGAACGTTCCTAATTTTCATTTTATAGTGACATCTATTTGGTGCATATGGTTCCTTTAGTATTACGCTCTAATTGTGCTTTAAAGGTTCATTGCCAAACGTTGCATAAAGAGCAATTGGCGCGATCACATATTCGCTTTTAACATTGTTGCACTTTCACTTTTTGGAAAATCGAAGGCTGCAGTTTCTTCTCCCCCGCCCCCTGCTCCTTATTGTTATTTCGCGCAACATTAATTTATCTCGGTAAACAAACTGTCCATAGTATGCCAACGGATTGGTAACAAATTCAGAACTTGCTAGCAAATTGGCATCAACTGTGTCCGCATTAAGCTCGTGTTTTGCTGGCGTATTTTGCCAGCATATCAGCCTGCTGTTATAACTTGACAGCAAATTAGCGTCAGAAAACGAGCAGAATCTGTCAAATTTTGCACTATTTTTGCTTCCAATCTGCGTCAAACTATGCAGCAAGTATGTCAAAGTCTGCTTGATTTCTGCCATCACATTTTGTTGACAAACTGCTATATATTAATTTCTGCCAGCATTCTGCCAACAGCATTGTATATACCAGATCCCATATCAAATCTGTAGTCTTTCTGCCGACAAAATTTGTAGCAGACATTTTGCAGAATCTGTTCTCGACAGACTTGGCTGTTTGGATATAGTAGTTTGCGGACTCTGAGCGACATTGTCTTCGCGTCTTGCGCCAATTGTTCGGCAACAGCAGCGATTCGATGATATCGATAGACGTTCGGTTTCCTAGTCCGTTTCGAATCGCTTGCGAAGTCAGAAAGTACAGAGAATCCACATTCGGTAGATGCAATTTCAGACAAAGACTAATCTGTCGAAGAGTTTCACTAAGAGTTTTCCATGTATACCTACATATTATACGTTCATTTGCGCAAATACACGGATTGCAGTTTCTTTTAGACCGTTACTTATGTACTCGAAAGCAAGAGCGCACCATGCTTATCGGTAACTCGTTTACTCTAAGACAGTTCAGTAAATACTCCTTACAAATACACAGAATTATTCTCGACACAATGGTAAAATCGAAGAGATCGAATACTTATGTATCTTACGTCATCGTAGGAAATATGTACAGGATGTCAGTAACAACCATTAATGGCAGATCTTTTAGATCATTTTAAAATAGAAATCCTAATGTCAAAATGTCGAGGCTGTAATAAATTTTTTAATGAAAAGTGTTTAAAGTTGACCAATTATATATATTAAAAATTCGCGAAATTCGCGCGCTCAGACACATCACATATCAGTGAAAACATCAATTCTATTTTCGAAATTGATATAATTTTGCATCTTTATTACTGAGCGATGTGCCATGCCTGAACGCGCGAACAATTTGATTAAAGGAACTTTAAACACTTCTCATTTAAAAATTATTATAGTCTCAACTAGAATTACTCGAGTGAGAGTTTGGACATATCTCAGATTAACAGGGTTGGGTAGGTTAATATCTTTTTTAACTAAATTAAGTTGAAATTAATTTATATATATAAAATTGAATGTATGTATGTATGTATGCTCTATACATTCGTGAACCCTTTGACCGATCTGGACCAAATTTGGCGTAGTTACTCTCTAGACCCCTGCGCAAAATATAGGCTACCATGAAACCTGGACATTCCACCCCCTCCCCCTGATTTCATCCCCTTGACACTTTTTGATAATTTTGCGGAGCGGAGGGCAGGGGAGAGGGTTGGCGGGGGGTCGTGAGAGTAGTGGTGGGAGATGGATGGGTGGAGGGGCGGGGAGGGGAGGGACGGGTGGAGGGTGGAGAGGGGGAGGGGAGGGGACGGGTGGAAGGGCGGGAAACGGATGGTAATGTGAAAATTAAACAATATATTAAAATCCGGGCAACTTAAGCTAGTAGCTTATAAAATTAATTTAGTTACGTTAAAAGTTACATAAACAAAAAACTGAGTTAAAAATTACGTTAAGATTAAATTAACTTAAGTTAAATTAGAAGTTAATTTTCAAAAACATTATTTATATTAAATTAGAATGTCGTAATTTTTTAAACTAGATTCAAAACAATTATAATATGGATTATCAAATAAATTTAATATTCTATTTGTAAATTAAGTTTATATGAAATAGCAGAGAAATATTGTTTTTATGTGGAAATGTATTTTTTCTTTTATAATTTTTTCTTTTATATAGATAAAATTTTAACTTAATAAAAAAGTTAAACAGGGAATATATTCACAAAAAGAATTATTATTACGCACCAAGATCCGCAGTTGACCGTCATTTGGCTATTCTCATTTATATTTGACAATTTCGTCGGTCCTAATCTTATTACTAACTAAAATAAAAGTTTCTTTGTAGTCAGCCTGAAACATATAACGGATCAATCAAAGATTGTCCAAACGTTGTCTAAATTCTTACTTGAGAAATTCTAGTTTTAACATTCTAATATTAAAATTTTCATCTCAAAATGATCTCAGGAATCTGCCATTAATAGTTGCCACGGAAGATCTGGGACACCCTGTATATATATACATATATATATTTATGAAAGTAGTGAAGTATTCAAGTTAATTGTAGAAATGGATGATTAATGTTAGATACAAAATATATTTATATATCTGTAGCAATAGTATTTTCTATCTCTTCCCCTCCCTCTGCTCTCCTTCAGTCCATTCTCTTGTTCTTGGTAATATAATAATAAATATCTCTCTATAATATAGATAATCTTTCTTTGACTTTTCGCAAGGCCAGCATAGAAATCACACTATTAGACAGTGGTGAAACTTAGTTCTCGGAGACGTCGGACGACGATCTCCGTAATCGCGAACGCAACTCTCGTTATGTACATTGGTAAAAGTAAGGAGGCTCATTTAAGTTCTTCGCGAGAGTATTAAATAGTTGTAATATAAATCCTCTATAGATATCTAACAGTAGATACAAGACGTTTCCGAAAATACTCACAAATCACTCCACGTTCCACGATAAGAACGTCCGTAACGATACTTCTTCTGATAATATGCAGATAATGCGTGTGCCGATTCGGACTCAATAGAGGCATCGATCTCTTTCCAGTATTCTTTAGTTTATCGGCCGCTTATCTCGGATTATCTTCCTCAAGTCCAATTGAATCACGGATATAAATATTCGATCGACTCTATCGCAAAATCTTTATCAGACACAACATCAACGATCAATGAAAACAGTCCATCCGTTATTTTAGATCAACGAGATTTCAATTTTGTACATCATTTTCAATTTACGTATTCAGAACAATTTATATATTTTTCCTCCTTTCCGAATAATTTTAACGTGTTTAGAATAATTTGCACATATCTCTCTTTCCTCCTCCCAGAATAATTTTATTTAGAATAATTCACATGGGCGCCCTTACAACTTTTTTCAAGGAGGGGGCAGAGTGTAAATATACTTAGGGGTACCATTTTTCTAAGGCTCTGCCAAACGAACGTATTTTCAAATATTTTTAAAAGAAATATTTATGCAGATTTTTATTTTTAATTGTATAAATTTCAAATAAAAAATTATCTGTGTCAATCATAAAATCATTCTAAATTGAAGAAATTAAAATCCAGGAGAAACATATGCCCTTCCTCGTGGGCGCCCATGATAATTCGTATATCTCTCCTTCTTCTGGAATAATATATCTCGTTACTGGAAAACGTCCACAAGCCTTTAGAATCTTTGTACAATAACATATACAAAAGCTTACTTAAATGGTTCTACGACAATCACCGTTCCGATCAATTTGTAGACAACATAAGAGCATAAAAATATCAATAGATTCGGAAAATAGAATTCCTATCCGGTCTTCTACTACCGTATGACATTGAAAAATGCTAGTTCATTGTAATATAAATTCGTCCGAAATACTGCGACTTTAGTATCTTCAATTACATCATTTTTCCTTTCATACTACTATCGAACTTAAGATAAAAAAATCTTACCTTTTTCATGTGACTTTTCTTATTTTGGTAGAAATATTATTTTTATTCTTACGCGAGAAAAACCAATGTTTAAATGACCGATATTACAGCGGCAGTATATCGGCTATTGTGTTTTTCAATGTGAAGTGTTGTTGGTATAATCAATCACGTTATGTAAGCAGTAGAACAGATTTTCTCGAAAGAGAAATGTCGAGGCGACATCGCATAGGCAGTGATAAATGTGATGTTCCATCAAAGTAGCTGTGAAAACAACACTTCTATTTCTGTTTTCCCGACGAAAAGTATATTTGACCAAACAAAACTTATACTTCCTTTTCAACATGTGAAAATAATGGAAAACAGGGAAATAAGAGGAATAAGGAAAATAAAAAAAGAAAAGTTGTAAATTTTACTACATTAAACTTTGGTATTATGTGTGAGTGAACGTCGTTGTTCCTCCTCTTTGTGCCAGTTTACTTAGCGCCTTCAAGTATCTGCTCTATATTAACGATTATTTACAAGGATCATACAAAGTACAACGTAATCAATGTTAATAAAAGTATTAATAATAATAATAGTAAGGCTGATAATAATAATGGTAAGAGTCGTATTAATACTAGCCATAAGAGATAACAGAAGAATCGACATCCGTCAATCAAGAACAAATATAAAATGCTTAACTTAGGTGATGAATGGTGAACGATAAAACGCACCTTTCGTTTGCGCGTGCAAAAAGGAGTAAACGATACTTTGAAGACGTGTGATGTATACACTTAAACGATTTGGTGCTGTGTACGTTTGGTTAAGAACAATTGGAAATCAGTTGTTTTTTCGCTAAAACTAGCACGCGAGGGTGGTGTTTCGGAGATAATAAAACCTCGATAGAGGTATCTTCTAAAACTATTCTCTGGTATCTAATACTAGGAAACTAATAAACGGGTAAGTGTGTCGGATAAATTTATCGTGACAAATACTGTAGCTAGCGGTATATATTTCCTTCTACAATCGCGCATGACGAAAAATTTCCCGACTACGTAAGATCGCATCTAAACACGAAAGAAGTTTTGTCCAATCGTGGATAATCAGATAATCCGCGCTACAGAAGAATAAACAGGAGTGTTGTTATAGCTTCGGTAAATAGATACAACGTTTTTGTTGTAGCGTGTCGCGATAATTTTTGCTTCTTCTTAATGTCGAATGCTGAATCCACTTCTTAAAATAGCTAACATTAGAGATATTCCTACTACTTCTTTTTATGTCCACGTATGTATATTGACTACGAACGGTCAACTTAAGTCTATTAATAAATTAATAGATAAATATTAAACGTGTCTTATAAGTCAAACAAGAATTCTAACAATCTTGAGTCTATACTGCAAGTGTCTCAAAAACACTTTGGTCACTATACACAGTTTTACAGGATTTATGTTAATCCTACTACTTCCTATATGACTTATAGAACTTGTACCGATCTCTATCTAGAGAAAAAAAACTTAGTTTGAACGATTAATCCTCGCGGTAAAGCATCTAAATTGCAAACTCTATATCCTCTTATGGAGCACTAACGATAAACCTTTGGAAGTTATGAATGATTCCTGGTGAATGGAAGGTACATAGTGTTTAAGTATTGAGTACTCGTTTAAAAGACGTCTTAACGTTTCATTTCATGTCCCTATCGGGTTCCTTAGACGTCTGTTAGTATTCCGCATATCATTCCAGTAATCTCGATATCGGATTATGCGCGAAAGTGATGTAACGGGAAAGAAATAGCGTGCGTGCATAAGCCGTGTGAATTGTGACGGATTTCTAACAAAGACGAAGAAAATTTATTTCGCGCGTCGAAGATGATTTTTCAAACCTACAGCACATGCAATTGTATTCCACCACAAAGGCTATATTATCTAACATCTCGCAAGAGCAACTCATAATCGCGCCTAAGAGTACGTGTTGCGCTCGCAAACTTCACACAGTGGACGTCTGCTGGTTATTGTTATCCAACGGAATGCTCGTGGAGCACTCCTTCAGCATCGCACGTAGTCGTAGGATCTCCTTAGATGCCGCCGCTAAATCGGACTCCAGCTGCAGTTCCTTTTCTCGACGACGTTTCAGTTCACGTTGGCATGTCTGCGATAGAGATTGAAGTTCGGTATCATTTTTTTGTGACCGCAAATCTTTGGAATTTGAGGGCAAAAAATTTAGTTTATGTCCTACTTACCACATTCTGCCGTAGCAGATCCAGCTTGTCGCACTTGAGCCTAGTGACCTCCATTCTCAAGTTTTCGTTTTCCATAACTCCGTCTTTACTCGTACACCTTGTGGTATCATGAGTCTCCGCGGAGCTCATGGACTCGAGGCCCGTGTCGCTATCGGGATATACGGCCTGATCGAGCTCGAGCTCGCTGTTGAGTGAACTGTCATCGCTCTCCGAAATCACTCGCTGCGTCACTTCTGTCGTTGTTTTCTCCTGCGTGCGCAGATTTTCGTGCGTTAGTCGCTGTACCGTTGTCGACGTCGGCGTTGGAGTTTTATCGACAACAGTGGTATCACTGTCGAGGCAGACGACACTCGCGCCCTGCGACTCCCTGCGATCGAATTCGTCTTGTTGCAACGTCGCCAGACTGCTGTCTTGATTGTCGGTGTTGGATAAGCTGCTATCCTGGCTGCCGAGACTACCGCGTTCTGAGTCTCTCCTCAGGGTCAGATCCGGCGAGCCGAGAGGACTGGACGGTTCCACCGAGCGCTTGCTGCCGCTCACCTTGACATAATTATATATATAATTATCAATTTATTTAATCTTATTTATATTTTAATCTATAATTTACAATTAAATCTATAGTTTAGTTTGTATTTTTTGTATATCTTTTTTATCGTGTAATTATTTTGCAGGACTATTATCTATTCATTTTATGTAATCATAATCATTATTGGAAGAAAATTTTATTCTACACAACATAATACTCTGTAAATACTTTGTCATTCATTCTCATTTGCTTACCTTCGTGACGGTTGACTGTCGATTGCTCGGAGGACTGGACTCTGTCTGCTGACCTTTCTTGGCTAACTGCTGCGGCACGCTCTCCGTTGATGCGTTTCTCACACGAGAGATTAACGCCTTGCGCACCGTGTCGATAAACCGCGAGCCGCTGCCACTGCTTCCTGAAGCAGATACGTCGTTCGTTGGACTCACCGGGCAAACGCTTAAGCCGGTATTTCCCAGGCTGAGTGGACCACCGAGGAATTCTGATGTTTTGGTCTGCAGTTCTTCCGTTAGGGATTCTAACAAGGCTGATCTAGTCCGTAGCTGAAAATCGCGCAGTTAATGTAATTGTCGTCGCGTCTCTATGCGTAGTCTTTTTCAGAAATTATCATGATAGTGAGCTATTGGATGCCGATTACGCGAGAACGCAGATATTCTCCGAGTTTCAAGACAAAGGGACCTTACCTCCAACTTGGAGAATTTCTCGGCTTTGTAAGCGGCGTTCTCGGCGTTCACGAGTTTCGTGAGCAGGAACTCTTTAAATTCGACGCCTCTGAGAAAAACTGCTGGCGTCGGCAGAGTCGGTCCGAACCAAGGAACGTCGTCGCGCGCCGTCACACTGACTTTGTACCTTAAATTTCCATTACATTCCATGTTTTTCACTGTTTCTCGCGTTAACCGACAGCGATTATTCTAACAAAAGCGATAGTTTTCATGATCAATGAGAGATATTCGGATAAACGTTTCGATAATGGACCGTTCGCCAAGTTTCAGCTTCGTGGAGCGAGCAACATATAAACAGAAAGCACCTAAGAATCTAAGAATATACCTCGTATTAGGAGTGCAGGGGTCGATGACTTGCACGACGATAAAGGCGTGCAAGAAGTGGCTAGCGATCATGTCCGGGCTGAAGGGCGTCGGTTCTTCTTGAAATATGATGGCAACGATGTCATTGCCAATGTGCCGTTTACGCTGCAGCTGCTGCGCATCGCCCGGACTGTATGGCAACAACGAAGCCACGTGGAACAACACCTCTCTGCCTCGAAACACCTCGTATACCGCCGAATCACCAGTCTGACCGTGTCGAGTGTCCAACCCACCGCGATACCTGAAATATCCAGCAAATTAGAAAATAATATCGAAAAGAAATGAGGGAAGAAGTAACATAAGGAAAATATAAGCATTTTACAATCTTCTCTTATCGATTTCTCGTAATTTTACAATTTTATATAATTTATAAAATTATATTTTTTTTAATTCAAATTTATGCAAACAGAATAAATGTATGAATCATGTGATACAAAGGATTTTATCATAAGCTCTTTAAAAAAGATATATAGCATATACAGGGTGAGACAAAAATTATTACCATCTTGAATATTTTCGAAGCTATGAGAGTAAGAGAAAAATGTATCTAACAAAAAATTATCTAACAGAAATTACATGGTATAGAAGCGGTTGTCTTATGATGGTAACACTTTTTTCTAGATGGAGTAACTTCGAAGATCTGAAGGTCATCTTTGTTTTTTCAATGGAATCATATGATTTTCTGTATATAATATAATTCTTCTAGTTATTTGGTATATAAAAGTATTAAGGTAAAGTTATCGAAAAGTCAATAATTTACGAGATATTTCATATTTTATTCTGATATATTTTGACATGAAATATAAAATATCTTGTAAACTATTCATTTTTTTATAATTTTACCTCAATATAATTTTTATATATAAAATACTGAAATAAATTAATTGGTACAAGAAAAATACATAGTTATTTTTCAAAAAAATATGTAATTGCATATTGCAAATTGCATAACTTCTTTTAAGAGCAACTATGTGTTTTTTTTACACTAATTATTCTGTGCATAAAACTACTAAAAGGTATGGTTATAAAAAAATTAATAGTTTACGAGATATTTTATACTTCATGTTAAAATATGCCAGAATAAAATATGAAATATCTCGTAAATTATTGATTTTTTGATAATTTTACCTTAATACTTTTATATACCAAATAACTAGAGGAATTATATTATATAAAGAAAATCATATGATTCCATTTACAAAAACAAAGATGATCTTTGAAATAAGATCTTCAATTTACTCCACCTAGGAAAAAAAACGTTACCATCATAAGACGATCGTTTCTGTGCTATGTAATTTCTGTTAGATAAGTTTTTCTCGTATTCTCATAGTTTCGAAGATATTTAAGGGTGGCAATAGTTATTGCTTCAGTCTGTATATACAGGGTGATTCTAAATAATTGCAAAAAATTTTAGGAGATGATTTTTTTGTCGAAAATTAAGAGGGGTCTTTTTCACATAAATATATACTCTTATATCCCTCTCTGAGGAGATACACTCCTCCAAATGGGGAGGTGAAAATTAGGTTTCTATTTTATTTCTTAAATTTTAGACAAGTTAAAAAAATGAAATTTGGTGGACATTTTCCACTTAGAAATTCCACTAGTAAAAAGGATACTTAATAATATTTTTTAAATCCTTCCATATCGTTATAAGGTGATAAAACTAGCAACCCCTATTCAATTTTTTATTAAAACTTTTTAACGGAATATGATCATCTAAAAATATGCGTTAGAAAGCTTGATTCCTTTAGAAACTTCTTTATTCCTTTTATTTTTTTTCGTAAAATCAATAGTTAAAAAAATACATTATCATGTACAGCACAGTGTTAAATGGCATAAGTACCGAGTTACGAGAAGATGAATTTTAGAATAAAAATAGCAAGCAAAACAAAAATATAGTAAATGTTGGGAAAAATGGAACAAAAACAATACAAAATTATAAAATAAATTTTCTAATTTTCACCTCCTCCTTTAGAGGAGTGTAACTCCTCAGGAAGGTATATAGGAGTATATGTTTATATGTGAAAGACCTTCCTTAATTTTCGACAAAAAGTCATCTTCTAAAATTTTTCGCACTTATTTAGAATCATCCTGTATATAACTTTTTAAATCTACAAATATCTAAAAGAGATCTTAATTCTTTAATCTTACCCTTTGTGGTCCTTGAGATCTATTTTTTGACCAAGTAGATCTAGAAATTCCTGAAAGGCCGGTGTGATCTGCCGATTGCCGAAGAGCTGCTCCTCGGTAAGTTGGCCAGCCCGCTGATGGAGAACACCAAACTTGAACCTGGAGACCAAGGCGTGCTCGTCGTATCGGGCTATCAAGGTGCCGGCGCCAGGGCACATGACCGGGATCAGGGAGCTCACATTTAGAGACTCGTTGATCGCCTGCGAGAAAGATATTCTTCGATAAGGACACCCGCGAACACGTAATCGACGCGCGATTACGAAAAAGCGAGGCAAGGCCTTTCCTGCGTTTTATCACACCGGCACGCCTCCTTATCTTTCTCCTTTTCCCTGTTTTCCTCTCTCTCTTTCTCTCGCCTCCTCGTGCCACGCGATCGCGCACGTAACAGCCGAGAGAGATAAAGCATGCACACACGGCGAACGTTAAATTATTCAGCGCGTTTATGCGTTTTTGCGCGCATAGGAGCACCCCGGCGGAATATAGGAACCCCAAGGCCGGATGTAGCATTTCCATCGCCCGAAGGTAACGAATTTTCAACAGTCGCTCTATGAAATGTTTTATTCATTTTTTTTTAAAGCACCTGAGTTTTTCTATCAATATTTCTGCAGGTTTATAAAGGATCTACAAACATTTTATAGCCAGTACGAGAAACGATATACAGAAAAAGTAGACATACAGAAAAAGAAGAAATGGAAAATAAAGTCATTTTGTACTTTCCTACTATATACCTAGTATATTCGCAGCAATTTAAATAAAAATACAAATAACCACAATAATGATTATCATCCCGGAAAATTTATTTTTATACTTAATTCTCTTTACAGAATTTTCCTTCAATCTTTTTTCCTTCCTCTATTTTTAAGTTTTAATTTTGTTTGATAAAGATTCACATGTAAATTCAAGAATTCTCTAAATTCGTCTACGATGGTTGTTCCTTTTATCATGACTAGGGCTGTTACTTTTGACAACTTCAAAGATTCGAAGCTTCGAAAGAATTTGAAGCTTCGAAGTTAACTCCGAAGCTTCGAAAACTTTAAGGTTCTTTGAAGTTAATTCCAAACCTTCGAGAAGTTTAAGGTTCTTCGAAGTTAACTTCGAAGGTTCGGAGTTAACTTCGAAGCTTCAAATTCTTTCGAAACTTCGAATTTTCGTAGTTGTCAAAAATAACAGCCCTAGTCATGATAAAAGGAACAACCATTACAGACAAATTTTGAGAATTCTCGAATGTATATGTGAATTGTATTTTTTTCACCTTGGCGCGCTTCCATCACAAAAAAACACTGAAATACAGTCATAATTAAGGCTCTTACTTTTGACAACTTCGAAGATTTGAAGTTAACTCTGAACCTTCGAGGAGTTCGAAGTTAACTTCGAAGGTTCGGAGTTAACTTCAAAGCTTCAAATTCTTTCGAAGCTTCGAAGTTGTCAAAAGTAACAGCCTTAATCATGACCAGTATTCCAGTGTTTTTTTTGTAATGAAAGCGCGCCAAAGTGAAAAAAAAAATAGCCTATCACATTGCGTAATTCATCTACTAACAATAAGTACAATTAATAATTCAAACGCGCGATGATGCAGCATCGCGCTTATAGAATCCTCATCGTCGAGTTCGCTGTTCGTAACAAGAAATCCGATTGCACGCGAGCAACTGTTTGATCTTAAAACACCTTCGAAAAACCGGGTCTGGGAGCGTTTCACTTTGCTCGTATTAATATCGTTCTCCGTAAACATAATGCGACTGTTGTCTCAGGCGTTTCTTATTATCTCTTCAAACACACAGGTAATCGAGTATGCCTGTCTCGAGTGCGCCACCCAGTATAAGCGGCGTCTCCGATACGTAAACAGCGCATGATAAATCGCACAATAGTTAAAGAAAAACGAAGCACGGTTTTCGCATCGCAGGTTTAAAAAATGGAACGCGACATCCTACTGAAGGAACTTTACCGCCTCATGATTGATTTCAGAATGTGCCGAATATTTTACGATAAATATGTAAATGTTCAAATAAATATTCGAAACGAAAATTTTACATCGATAGAGAGAGAGAGAGAGAAAGAGAGAGAGAGAGAGAGAGAGAGAGAAGGCTCGTATTTGTAAAGCAATAAAATTAGATATAGCGCCGATAAACGAATAAATAGAATGTTAGTATAAAATTTTATTTATCTCGAAGGTATCAGTAATGTGTTCGGAATGTTTTGACCTCTCAATCTGTTAATTTGTTCAGTCACAGTTAAATATCAGATGACAGACTATATTATGAAACGTTAAAAATTGGTTCCTCCTCATCTCTTCTTTGGACCATGATTTTTTGTAAGTTTATCCATAAAGAATTTAGTATTATAGGCTTATATAGAGATAGGATCAAGTTTAATATGTACTTAAAAATCCGAGTCAAATCCAATAATCAAGCTTCATTTTCTAGAATTCGAGTAAAATTCATAAGAAATATTTAATAAAATAAAATAATTTCATACATCGTACTTGCAAAATAATCGATCCCGATTAGTTAGTTTCGAATTTTAGAATGAGTCTTTGTAAGATTCGAAATATACATACTTATAAGTAGTTTTTATCGTAAAGGATCGAATCTTTTACAAGTAATACTTGAACTCTAAGAATGAAGTTGTTAGTTTAAAGAATGTAATATACAAAATATAATAATATATAATATTATTAATATATAAAATTATATAATAATTATTTGTGAAAGTTTTATTTTATAATAAAATAATATATTAAAATAATTGTCGCTTTATACAAACGTTTTAATTCTAAGGTAAAATTTTTAGTAAAGTACTCATAAAAGATTCGAACATAATTGATCCAGGTTCGAGTCTACTTGAAAGTACTGCTTTATTTTTCGAAGTAATCATAGAGAATTCGAAACTACGCGAACAGATTCGAATCTACTTGTAAGATACTTGATTCTATCAATACTTATATATCTATTTACTCGTGTTAATTAATACTATTTCATTCTCAATTTGCTTAAATAATTATTTGTTCACATATAGCATCATTTAACTTTACCAAAGGACTTTTTACGTGTTTGACTCTCTGAATATTATTGAGCATACGAAATGCTTTGACGACAACTTCACCTGACCAGACCATGTTAATTTGGACTCAATCTGTTCTCGCAGTGAAACAACGAATGAATCACAGACTACTTTAACATTTGACTACTTCTTAATTTTATTATATAATGAATAAATAGTACAGCATTACACATTGACATTTAATTCATTATAATTTATTTATTCATCAATTGTTTGTGTATAGTTTTAACTTTTGATATAGCCGACTGCTCTTGCAGTTATTTAAAACGTTCTCCTATTACTATGTTTTTATTACTTTATTATGTATACATTTATAAATTTAATTAATTTAATTCATTTCACACACGCACGCACGCACGCACGCACGCACGCACACACATATATTCTTTTAGCGACTGAAGAAGACTTAATGAAGTCGAAACGTTTCGAACATTACTAATATTTTCGAGATAAATCAAATTTTATACTGAAAATTTTACATTATATTCTATCTAATCAGCAATAAATCAGTAATAATTAAATTTCTGAATTAATATTACTGTATGGCAATTTTTCAGCGTTCCGCGCGCTTTCCAACGCGTCACCTTGCGTTTTAAATCTGAATTTCATTGCGTGACGTTATGCTGACTGGAAAGAATTATTATCGCAAGTGAATGCCGTCGTCTCTTTACCTTGACCATTTTCGTCGGCGTAGGATTCGAGCTGAGATTCGCAGTTGGGACCAGGTCGTGCGTCGATCCCGCCCGGAGTCGCAGCAATACTCGCCAGTGTTCCTGTCCAGCGACCGTCTCGGCCTTCACCGAGACCAGGACCGGGCCATTCTCACCGTCTCTTCCCACGAGATTCACGTGTTCCTGCGGAAAAGAAGACGAAGGCGATAAGACGCCGCGCGTTTCACGGTCGTGCGGGGCAACTACGTGCGGCAATTAGCCACGGTTTCCGGTTCCTCCGCGGAAACCGCGTCGCTGACGTCTTTCAAGAATTCGTCGAAAAGCCGGGAAAATCGTGGGAAACGCGTGCGGAGCAGTGCTCAAGGATATGAAACGGTCGGATGAATTGGTCGAAAAAAAGAAGAACTTGATCTCTTGTCCGTGATAAACTTCCTCCAACGCAAGTTCTGCTGAGAAGCTAGAAGTTCATCGAGATCATCAAGACTCTAATCTTTGAATGTCGACACAAAGGGGAAATGTAATATATTATGGGAAAAAAATGATGTTGTATTAACAGCATTAAGTTTAATTGGAAATAGTCTTGTTAATTCAATAACAGTTTTAATAAAACAGAAGCATACGTATTTGTTTCATTAATACTGTTATTGAATTAACCAAATTGTTTCTAATTATACTTAATTGTAATTAATTATACTAATGCTGTTAACATCATTTCTTTCCACGTATACATACGTCGGACACATCACTTGGTGTGCCTGTTTTTGAAACATAAATATTTCTAAATATATATAGATTATTCTCTTTCGCTCTTTCAATATTTTCTAATATTTCTTTGTTTAAATATTTCATATTACCTTCTAATTATAGAAAATCTTAAAATAAAAATAAATATATTCACATCTCGTGCAATTTTAGTTTAATAGGATAGTGCATATTCGGACACGCCAAGTTTTTTTAAACACAAAGGACCTCGCAAATTTCTTATGGAAAATGGCTCTCAGTCGATTTGCCTGAAATTGAAGTATGTTGCTGTTCATGACCTACTGATGAAATGTTTTCATGGGCGCAACTCGAAATAATGGGCCAGTTTCGAGCTAGAGAAAGCGCTGAAGTCGTCAACATACGTAATACGTTAAGGATTTGTGTAAATGATATTGTAATCGCGTGAGTGCGTATGTATGTGTCTATGTGTGTTATGTGCCAGGAATGCCTCCACACAGCATCTTGAATTCCTATTACGGGAGCGAAGTTTGCGTTGTATACTTAGAAGTGTCTCTTGATTACTATTGATATTTATTTATTATAATTATTCCCATTAAACAATATTATTTCTTCAGAAAATAAATACCATCAAACTGATAGAGTTATATTAATAACTGCTAACTTCAACTCACATCTTTTTCTTTAAGTTTTCTTTGTCAAACAATAAACCGGGTGACCGGGACTTAATGGAGACTCTATTTTTGTTTTTTTTTCTTACAGTTTCCTGTGTTTAACGCTATACCGGGTGACCAGGATTTTACGGGGGCTCTGTTTTTACATTTTTCTTTATGTTTCATCAGTTTAACGCTACACCGGGTGACCGGGACTTAACGGAGTCTCAGTTTTTCATTTTTCTATATGTTTCGTCAGTTTAACGCTATACCGGGTGACCGGGACTTAACGGTGGCTCTGTTTTTACTTTTTTCTTTATGTTTCGTCAGTTTAACGCTATACCGGGTGACCGACGTTTACACATGTACTCACACGCTTAAAATATTATTTACACAAATCCTTATCGTATTACGTATGTCGACGACTCTCTAGCTCGAAACTGGCCCATTATTTTGAGTTGCGCCCATGAGAACATTTCATCAGTAGGTCATGAACAGCAACATACTTCAATTTCAGGCAAATCGACTGAGAGCCATTTTCCGCGAGGTCCTTTGTTTTATTTTAAATTTTATTTTATCACTTGGCTAATTATGCTAATTTATTATTTGGCTTTTATATCTTTTTCTTATTTCAGTCTGAATGTAATTGTTGTGATATTGATACTAATAGATTACTACTTGTCTAGTTGCATTAATTTCGTATCTGTTTTTCAACATTGTTAAACAATGATGAGAAATTCCTTATTTTTTTCTATTTGTTTCATACGAGTTTAAAATTATGTATATAGTACTTGGCTAATTATAATAATCTAATCTTTATTTTTGAACAGTTTATATTTAAACTGATTATCAAAAAATGTTTTTGGTTTTAGAAACAACATAACATTCGATACTTTTTATGTACTTGGCGTATATGTTTACTCTTTTTTTAAAAAGGTCTTTTTAGGGTTACAAAATTACTTCCAATTATACTTAATTATATAATTAACTATACTAATGCTGTTAATACATCATTTCTTTCCGTGTATACGGTCGGATACGAACGGCGCGCTAGTTGACGGATGTGTTAACGTCACGGGACGCAATCGACACGCACATGTGACGATACGACGTGCGTTAGAACAATTACGGTAGTTCGCGCGTTCCGGATTCAATTAGGCGTTACGAAATTGCCGCGAGTAAAATAAGTATGCACGCAGGCGAGTGCGGCCCTGAGCGCACCGTGTTACGCAGCAACGCGTCCGTATGCTTTTGCAAACTGTAGTTAGCGAGTTTTGTCCCGCGTATGTTGTACACCGTGTCCCTCGCGTGAGACACCGTATCGAGGACAATGTATTACGCAAACGGTCTCCGACGATTTTATTAGCAGCTTCGTTCGATTAGCAGTTTTTCGTCGCAGCCTCATTTCGAATGTAAAGCGGATGAGGAAGATAAATTCATATTAGTTTTTCTTTTTTGACATCTATGTCCTCGTAATTGTAAAAGTGAGTCGCAGAATGAGGTAGCTTCGATCAAAGCGTCTGAATATTATTATCAAGATCTATCCCAGACCTATCGTAACACTTGTTAATGGTACATTCCTGAAATCATTATGAGATAAAAATCCCAAAACCAAAATGCCGAGACTGTAATAGTTTTTGAATAAGAAGTGTTCAAAGTTGACCAATCAAATTATCCGAAATTCGCGCGTTCAGGCATAGCACATCTCTCTCTCTCTCTCGCACAATAATAAAGACGTTTTTAAGTATCACTCCTATTTTCGAAATTGATAATAATTCTGCATATACTTTTAAAGCGTTTAAATATTGTTATCAGAATTATACAAGGTATCCCAAATATATCGTGGTAGCTGTTAATAGCAGATTCCTAAGATCATTTTGAGATAAAAATCTTAATACAAAAATGCCGGAGCTATAATAGTTTTTGAATGAAAAGTGTTTAAAGTTGATCAATTAAATTGTCTGAAATTCGCACGTTCAGGCATGGCACAAGCATCAATTCTATTTCTGAAATTAATGTAGTTCTGCATACATCTTTAAAGTGTTTAAATATTATTATCAGAGTTATACTAGATGTCCCAGATTTACCGTGATACCTGTTAATAGCAGATTCCTAAAATCATTTTGAGATGAAAATCCTAATATCAAAATGCCGAGGCTATAATAGTTTTTAACTGAGAAATATTTAAAGTTGACTAATCAAATTATCCGAAATTCTCGCGCTCAGGCATGCATCGTATAACAGTGACGGTGTTTTCAAGCATCAATCCTATTCTCGAAATTGAGATGTAATTCTGCATACATCTTTATTACTATACCATTCTTAAGTGCGCGAATTTTGGATATTTTGATCGGGCAGCTTTATATACTTCTCATTTAAAAAGCTTCGGCATTTTGGTATTAAGATTATCTCAAAATGATTTCAGAAATCTGCCATTAACGAACGTCACGGTAAGTCTGAGACACCTTGTATATTTGAAGAGATGTGATACAATCGAACCACATTAAAAAATTGCTGTAATATCACACAAAGAAAATTGAAATTCTAAGATAAAAACTATTCACGTAAATGCCAACTATTATCTTGTTTCACGTACAAACGTCGATTCCGACTGGAAAAAAAATCTACCTAAGTTTCTTTATTTAATTTATCTGGGAAATGTGCGACCGCACGATGCCCGCACGTGTTCATGAGGCTTCTCGACAGGAGGGAAAGAGAAACGGTCCTCGGACTTAGGTTCTTACGTTTCTCAGGTCTTTTACGGACAGCCGTGAAGGCGGCTGCGAGCGTTTTACCGAAGCCACGATAGTCGGCAGGGCAACGGCGGGGCATATAAAAACGGTGCATCGTCGTTGACCGTGCGTTGCACGCGAGCAAAAATGCCGAGAGAGGCTTAGAGAGACGTATGAAAGGTCGGGTCGCGCAGAATGGTGCACGGTGAAATGCATGCACACACCACTCCCTTCCCCTCTGGTGTTTTACTAACCTTCGGGTGGAAATGGTGGAGGGAGTTAGAAAGGGCAACGCGCCCGGAGTTCACAGGAGTTCATGCCATCGAGTTATTGTACGTACGATTATTACTACCACTGTCATTATTACCGTAATAATGCAACGGCACGATTATTAAATTGTTAAATGTAATAATATCAGATACATTAACTGTCTATCATAGATTTCGACGAGATTAATTGCGAATTATAATTAAACTGGCTGTTAAATTAATCGCAAATTGAAATTGAGATTTACAGACCAGTCGAAAATTGAAATTACGGTCCATAAAAAATGCGGCGGTTTCCAGAGGATATCTTGATTTAAATTTGAGGCAAGGACGATAGGAGACAGTCGGGTAGTATCGGACACTTTAGGTTTTTGTAAAACTGAACCAACAAGGATGCAAATTTTATAAAACAAAAAATATGAGATAAATACTTTTAATAAATGTCTCAAAAAAAACTGTAATTTTGCAAAAAATATGTATAGGAACTTTACAAAAAAAAGTTTTAAAAAACGTTAATATATATATATATATATATATATATATATATGTATAAAGCATACAAAATATTGACGGGTAGCCCCGGACGGTATTTAAAATACCGTTATTTATTGGTACTTACCAGTACACTAAGAAAAAAAATTTGTTGAAAAACTAAAATATTTAGTCCGATACGTTCAACTAAAACATTAGTTGGTTTAACTGAACATTAGTTGAATTAACTAATTCCTGATTAAAAAATGAGCTATACCTTTTTAATTCAATTAATGTTCAATTAAACCAACTAATGTTTTAGTTGAACATATCGGACTAAATTTTAGTTTTTCAACAAATTTTTTTTCTTAGTAAACTTATCTTCTATGCTTGATGTAAAGAAATTTATCGAAGTTATTACACATAAATATACCAAACACTTTGATAATGTCATAAATTGTACAAGAAATTGAATAAATTCAGTCAATGCTGTGCGGAATCCAAAAAATACGATAAAATGGTGAAAAACACAAAGAAAACAGAAACTAGCGTTGCGTCATTCATGCTCTACTTGAGCCCTATTTATTTAATACCGGATGCCCCCTACCAAATCAACTATGTATAAATCCCTAATAAGGAGATAGTGCTATCTATCTCCATTTTTTATAAACTCATGGTGTCCAGGGCTACACGACTTTCCCCTACACGTATGGCATATTTCTTATATATATCTCTCTAGATTTTTTATTCTTGAACTGGTGGACTTTATGTGTCTTCACACGTCTTCCTATTAATTCTTATCGAAAGGTCTATACGCACGACTCGTCCCTTATCGGGTGAGATCCGAGTCTTAAATGGCAAGAAAACATCGTCCAACTTGCCATTACACGGCCGATTCTAAGCTAAGACGGCGCGCCTTCCTATTGTAAGCAACGCTTTTACTTTGTACTCCGCCGTCTCCTTTGTTCTTCAACCTCTCGACTGATATCGTTAGCCGTTATGATCGGCTTCGAGGTGCATAACCGTTCGCGCTGTTACGGTTCGAATTACTCGCGCACCGTTGTTATCTCCCGCAAGTAATCGCCTCTCTCTTCCACGTGTGCGACCCAGGTCTCTTCTCTTTTCTTGACGCGCGTAACAAACGGCATTACAACAAAACACGCGATACCGGTGTACCGCGTACCTACTGCGGCGAAGGTGCGTGTTCACGCCGCACCATTTTCACGATGCGACGTAAGAAGACCGACCTCGCGTGCTGCGAACGTAGGGATTCAATTTTGACAGATCGACTAATCGGATCCGGTTTGCGTTAGTGTATTATGTAACACGACTGTTGCATCATGTTTTCTCTGAATTTCTTACAGGATTAGCAGAGCAATGAGAAAGATGTGAGAGACTTAGCTTTTCCTACGGAATATTTTGCAGAGAAACACAAAAATTCGGAAATTAAAACACACGCTTTCTGAATTTCAATTATCATGCATCGTCAACATGAAGAGACATACTTCTACAGTGAGAGAAAAATGTATGATATTTGGAACTATAATGATATAGTAAATAATAGTAAATTATTAGTTAGAAATATTATTTTTAACCAAATAAAACTCTTCTATTCCGCCAATATTGATTAACCAAAAAGGAAAATGCAATAAGTCCGACACAGCTGGCAATATTTATTTTGTATTAAATGTACAGCGACGTTTCGACCATTGTATGTGGTCCTTATCAAGCCTGAATTCTACCCATGCATAGAGTGATTGTCTATACGATTATTATGTTCGTAGACAATCACTCTATGGATAGAATTTAGATTCAGGCTTGATAAGGACCACATACAATGGTCGAAACGTCGCTGTACATTTAATACAAAATAAATATTGCCAGCTGTGTCGGACTTATTGCATTTTCCTTTTTAATATTATTTTTATAGTAAATGTTACCATTTATGTTGGTAACAATTACGATATAGACATAGTATAAGTGACTCATGTAAATTTTTATCAATATACAGTAAACCCTCGTTAACACACTGAGAGAAAAATGTATGATATTTGGAACTATAATGACATAGTATAATAATTATAGTTAGGAATATCATTTTTATAGTAAGTGTAACCATAATGTTGGTGATAATAACGATATAGACATAGTATAACTGACCCATGGAAAATTTTTACCTATAATTATAATCATTTGAAGTAAAAATATAGTAAGATTGCAAATATGGAATGGTAAGGGAAATTAA
>NJRP01000278.1:36383-46542 GCA_003063835.1 Aphaenogaster floridana
TATTTTTTTCTCTCAGTGCACGAACCCGGTTAACACGAACATTCGGTTAACCCGAACTAAAATTTGGGTCCCGGCAGAGTTGTACAGGGCAAGATTTCCTCAGTTAACCCGAACACCCGGTTAACACGAACTTAAATCCCGGTCCCTTCGAGTTCGTGTTAACGAGGGTTTACTGTAATTATAATCATTAGAAGTAAAAATATAGTAAGATGGAATATATGGAATGGTAAGAAAAATTAACCATTTTATATAGTCAATACAATTGGAATATTTGGCAAATATTGGTACAGGTAACTATATTCTCATAGTATGCTTTACTATACACATGGTAATAGTAATAAACGAAATATGACTATAAATCTGTATTCACTCTGCTATATTTTGCATGTTTAAATGAACTATAAAAATATATTTGAAGCTAAAACTAACTATAAAATATAGTGAGATTATTGTTATTCCAACCATTTTTTTCTCTCAGTGTAACATTACAACATGTTCACATTCTCTTACGGAAAAAATGGATTAGTTAATACAGCCACGTTATAACTTGATAATGCAAGTTTAACATTTATAACTAACAATAAGTAGATTTGATAGAATATTTGAAGAAAATTTCTGAAAGCAGTTATAAGTATATTTTCTTTGCTACACTATCAAGTCTGCTTAGTTATAAACTTGCATTAGCAAGCTGTAACTGGCTATTTTTTTCCGTGTAGTATTTTCGTAAGCTAATTTCGGTCGGATTCACACGTCGACGTACATATGTCGCGTTTTCGCGCGGATAATCGTAAAGCGTTGCTTCATAAAATTAAGAATATCAAGCGTTGGCGTTGTAAGTCAGAAAAACAAGCACGATCCGAGCAAAAGGTAACACCGTCAGGTAACAATAGGCGGAACGGGAACTCATCCGTCGAGTCTTATCTAGAAAAACTGCCTGCGCGGTGCCGGAAGCGGAAAATAACGCGCTCTTTTTCTTACGAGCTACGCACGACTTAACTATTCGCTAATTAGCAGACCTTCCGAGTAGATATGCAACATTTCAAAATATTTGCAGTAAAACTTAGTAATAACAGTGGTAGCGTGAAGAACGTTGCGACTCACTGAATTTCGCGTAATAATAACGCAATTAGGGGAGACTAGTAATAAAAACCAAAGACGTACAAGAGGAAGGCGTACTTTGATTCTTATATTTATTTTTATTCTTATTTCTAAGTTAATTTATTATTTACCGTTATTTATATTGTTGACCTTATTATGTCGGTTTTATTATCAATGTGTTTTTAAATCGCACAATTTTATAATTATGATTCGATTTTTCGTTTCTAATGTTAATTGTTTTTATGCTGACAATGAGAAAAACTTACTATAGTAGAAACGTATATTAATAAATGTATTTATCTCTATCCATTTGTAATAAATATATTTATAATTTTAATCCTATAATTTGCTCGTATTATATATTGACTATTCTCTTTTATTATTGTTTTTGTATTTATTTATATGTGTTTTCGCATTTGTTAAGTTTATCCCGTGTTACATTTATCCCTGGTCTTCCCTAAGTAATAATAAATAATGATAGCCTCGCTCCAGGGAAGATTTTGTTACACCGATTATCGTTTGCCCATTTCCCGTGCAGCTTTAGCAATAGCTGTAATCGCCGATTTCCGTCGTCGACGGATCTGTTTCTCGCGTGTGCCCCTTTTTAATCGAGACCTGTTCTTTCATGCACGCGTCAAATCGCGTCTCTCGTCATTTTCGAGGGAAATTCCTGACCACATCATGACAATGATCCGACGAAGGAGAAGATACGAAGAGAGAGAGAGAGAGAGAGAGAGAGGGGGGGCCGAGAGGTGGAAAAGAGTGGAAGAGAGTGGCAGAAGCGCAGAAGCGGAAGAAAATCGCGGGTAGGGATCGCGAAAACGACCGACGACGGATGAATATCAGAGGAGAGAAGGAGAGAAGAAGAGAAGGAGGATTCCCTCTTAGTTCCAGGCATCGGACTTTCGTGCGAGCTATGAGAACGTTCCCACTCCCACGTCCAAAGTGCTCTTTTCCTTTTCCTACGTGCCTCCTCTTTTCCCTCCCTCGCCGTGACTCTTCCTTTTCTCCCTCTCGTTATCTCCGTCTCCCCCATGGACGCATCCTCCTTCTTTCCTTGCACACCTACGTACGTATGTCGGTTGAGCGATCGTGGTTCATCACGGTTCTTGGGCTCGAATATGGTTTCAGGGACGGAATAATGTCCGCGTGACGCCCTGATCCCGATGACGAATCGGATAAATTAAGGGGATCGTTCAAAAAAGGACGGTCGGAAGGTATGAAATATGGGAGAGGCTGTGAGAATACGCGGTTGATATTTCCAAGACTACTAGATCTCGAAGCAGACGCGTCGTCTTAAAGTAAGACGCCTATATAGATGTCTACAGATGTTGACAAACATCCACGATTTTATCGCGCTGCTGCCACGTGTAAATTATCTGAACCGCCATATATTCTCCGTATATCTATATTTAACCGAAGATCACAGAGACACAAGTGGTGCAGAGGCCCACTGGTATTTCGGACTCTTCCGTGCGCATTATATTACGTTTTCTGAAGTCGTTCATCTCTATCTCGGTTCCCCGGCTGTTTCTCATCTTCGTAAAAAGGGTCACGCTTATTCCGATGTTGGGTATAGGACGTTGGTGGAAATAGGACTCACCCTGCCGACGAAGAAGCGGCGGTAACACTTGGCGGTGTCGTCCTGGTCTATCCTGGGCTGCCAAGCTGGTTGCGCCGGCAGCAACGCTCTGCCCGCGGAGTCGAGGGTATGTCGATGATCGGTACCATCGACCCAGTATCCGGACGGCATGACAACTAAGGGCGGTTGGACGCCGGTCGCAGCTTGCTGCTGCAAGGCTGTCTCCATCAACGCCCTACCCAAGGGCGCGTCGCCCACCGGCGAGGGTGATAGTGCCGAAGTGTGATTGCTGGGCGCACCACCGGGGCTCGACGTCGTCCTCTCATCTCTCGACGTCTGCAACAAAATTGCGAATGTTTGTTAATCCGAAGTCTCAGTCATTCGTGCGTATTCTGGTAGATATTAACATACGAAAGAAGTGAGTTATTATTGCGCATAAATATAGATTGAGGAATTTTATTTCCCTATTATGTACATAGCTAAAATATCGTTTGTTAAAGTAGCACAATAGATTTTTTAAATTTTTGTGGAAATCCGCAAATTTTGTCTATTCGTTTTTGCACAGTTGGAAAATTTGTGTCAACACATTTCATGTGTTCCGAACGGTCCATCCAAATTTTTGTGTTAATTTAACGCAAGATGAATATGTTAGAAAGTAATGCAAATATTATGTAAAAATTAGCACAAAAAATGTAACATTTTTACACTATTTGGAAACAAATTATGGAAGCATATTTCTTCAAATTAACATTTATAATATGTTAAAAATTAACACAAACATTTTATTCATTTTCTTAGAATTTACGCTTTAAAACTACATTATTTTTATATTATTTGTTCATTTACTCATAAATTGTGTTATTTTAATACTAAGAAATGTTGAATATCAATTTAACACAAAATATTCAAATAACATAATCACACTATGTTAAATTAACACTCGGATATGTTAATAATTCAACACAAAAATGTTAACAAAGACCAGTTATAACATTAACGTATCATATTCTTGAACCATATAGGGCACACATCATCTCTGTGCATGTGCAGTCCACTTTCTTTTCACTAATGCGTGCACTTTTTACATTGTGTCTCCCGCCTTCATGCTTTTTGTTCCTTCGGTTCAAGATACCTTTTACTCGCTGTATATTGCATCACATTATACTGTAACGATTATTTTGTTCTTATTATTCTATTCATCATTAAACTGCCAGTTAAAGCTCTGCGAATGAAGAATCTTTTCTGGACGGCTTGAGATTACGGATTAATCTAATAATCTAATAATTTTATTCCTTTCATTAGACACTTTCGTTTATAGTTAAATGCTATCTTGTGTTCACACATCAATATTCAATATTATTATTAATCACGAATCCAATGGGGAAGCAGAACGTCAATATTTCCACATAAACCCCTTCCTGTTCGTTAATTCATCCAAAGTCTGATCTACAATCGTACAAGATATTGTCATACGATAGGAAGTAACATTATTACGCATAATTATAGATTGAGGAATTTTTTTTCCTACATTAAAAAATGTATTAAATTTTAAAAAATTTTAATTAGTTAAAAAAAATAATTTATTTGAATACTCTTGCAAAGAAATTATTTATTTGAATTAAACAGTAAATATCATGTAAATTAAAAAAAAGATGTAAAAACAAAGCATATAATTTAAAGTCATAAAGAATTTCTTTATTTTCGGTTGCTTGTTTAAAAAAAAACAGATCCTCTTCATTATAATATCTTTACATTAAAAAATTAATTTCACTCTCTTTAGAAAAGACCAAAACCCATGGTCAAAAAAAATGTCGCGATTCGCGATATATTAATTTAAATTAAATATTAGCCAGTTGAGTCAAAATAAATCTCTTCTGTGTCGGATATTTATCTTTATTTAAATGATTATTTATTTAATATAATAAAACATTTTTCTAAATGAGATAAATATGTATTTCAGTCAAGAAACTATTTCAAAGAAATGTGTTTATTTAACTGAAAAAGATTTCTTTTTCAATGTAATATGCAGCTAGAATATCGTTCATTAAAGCAGTGGATTTTTTCTTCATTTTATTTCTTTAATTAGATATTTTCGTTTGTATTTAACAATTAAATGCTCAATATTAGTGTGTGCTCGATATTCATTATTATTATTAATCACGAGAGAATCCAATAGGGAAACATGATACAGAACGTCGATACTCCCACGTCTGATCTACATTGGTACGAGATATTGACATACGAAGGAAGTAACATTATTGCGCATAATTATATATATTAAGGAATTTCATTTCCCTGATATACAGCTAGAATATCATTTGTTAAAATAGCAGTGGATCTTCTTAATTTAATTCCTTTTATTAGATACTTTCGTTTATATTTAATAAAATGCTACTGTGCTCAATATCGATATTCAATATCATTATTAATTACGAATCCAAAAGAGAAGCACAGTACAAAACGTCGATACTCCCACATCAGCTTCCTCTTGTTGATGTCACCGGTCGTTATTGACTACTTGTTTATCAGTCGCCAATGTAGGTGTTCGATTGCTCGTTTTCGTGGCCGGCGACGTTGATTGCTTCGTATTGCTCATATATCTCTCTTTCTCTCTGTCCTTCGAGGCAAACACGATCGATCGCCCCTGGGAGGAAGAAGTGCGACCGAGAAGGAGCCGCGCGTGTCGTAAACGTCGCGGAGAGATCGAGGCGAGTAGGTCGAACGGTACGACGGTCCTACACGCTGGCGACGGCTGGAGAAAACGGAAACAATATATGTCCACGTGTCACCGTATACCGAGCGCACCCACGCAGAGATCCTGTGGACGCCAACCGGTCAGATATCGACTGTTACTCGATACGAGTACTCGGTACTCGGTCCCGCGACGAAGCGCCGCGCCGGCCGCATCGATAATACGTGTAACTCTAAGCGTCTCGCCCACGCGCACGGAAACACATCGAGCGGATAATTAATAGCTTATTCGACAGGGCATTAATGCCCGCGTAATGTCGGCGACACTTTTAACGACGAGCACAGTTCGGGTTTACTTCGCTATATAGTCGAACGTAAAATGTTTCGCACTTTCTTTCTTCGAGGATCTATAACGTCCTTCGATCACCCTAATAGAAGAAGAAAAGCGGCGTTCTCCACTCGCGATTAGCCGCGTGCAGTTAAGCGCTATCGCTTTTGCGAAGTTAACGCGCATCGAGCACCTGCGGATTTCTCCAGCTGCGTATAAACGCGGTCGCGCATAAAAATGCGTTTTCTCCAGATCTTCATTAGGGAAGATCGTGACCTACTCATGTCGCAACGAGCGTAATCGGTCGTTTCGCGCGCCTAGGTGTAATCTAAATCCAATTCCGAATCGCTCGCACGAGGTTTAAGTTTAAACTAGGACTGTTACTTTTGACAACTTCGAAGATTCGAAGCTTCGGAAGAATTTGAAGCTTCGAAGTTAACTCCGAACCTTCGAAGTTAACTCCGAACTTTTAAAGTTAATTCCGAACCTTCGAAGTTTAAGATGCCTTTAAAGCTTCGAAGTTAACTTCGAAGCACCGTAAATTTCAAAGATTCAGAATTAACTTCGAAGCTTCGAAATTTCGAGATTGTCAAAAGTACCAGCCCAAATTTAAACTCGACTTCTTCTATCCACCTCTCTCTAGGATTTAACTCGAGACGCAAACTGCAAATATACCTTCACAAGAGTGTGTTTGGTATCAATTATTATCAAGGATAAGAAGTGTACTAAAAAGAACCTGCCGCTCTCTGCAGGTAAAATTCTCCGCAAATATATTCGATCGGGGGAATTTGATCGACTTTCGAAGACGCGCACGCGATCGGTCGTCAGATCGATATACATTATGACCTCTCGACGGAATAATACTCTATCCTCTAGTAGAGGTGCAACCCGCGATAGCTTTATCGATCAGCAACGCGAGCGGGATTACGTTACCACGCGCCTCGTTCGCTCCGCTAAATGCACGTGTGCCGCATACGACCGATACACGACATCGGGAGCCGGGGGCTGGCACGATTTAGTTATCGAATGTCACTATACGAAGCGATATGGCGTAATCGGCCAACCTCGATCAAGCGGTCAAATTGAGGATTATTAACGTGTCGGTCGCGAATCAATTACGATTTGCGCGACGCGATAATCACGACAATCTTTCGAGCGTGGCATTAGCAGTCGATCCGCGACCGATTCCAGAACATACATCAGTCAATTCTAGCGATACTGAAGATATTTTAAGTCATTACAATTTAAAAAAAAAAGATTGACTAACTGCTTAACTCGGTGCCTGTCCAGCGAGTTTTCTATGTCTTACCGTGTACGCTATAGTAGAATTTTCATTACCGTAAGCATATAATGATAAAATATTGTGTAATATGATTAAATATTACCGTGTATGAGGTTTTATTGTTGACGCTTTTCTACGTGGTCTACTGATTGGTTTTCTCATTACATTTGCTTCGTCAGCAGCTGTCATCGCGGAAATCGCATAATTTTACAGTTTACATATTTATCACGTATGTATATACGTATAGCTGTTATCGTGGATAAGAAGGTTACAAGTTGTATGAAAATAATTTCCTTAATATTTCTTTCGGAATATATTGTTATCGGTCAAGTATTGAAGATGTATGTAACTTTATTCATGTCACACGACAGTTGTCGCTCGTAGTACGAAGTAGACAGAATAGCAAATACGAAATACATTAAATCATTTTTACGCTTGGATTATTGTCAAACCGTAGAAGGACGGCAATTTTGAAATAAATAAGAATAAATAGCGCGCGTCTGTATGTCTAGCAATATAAAATTTTCATGTGTTATTGCAAAAGTACACTGTACACTTTATACTTCACATCGTTATTTATGCCAATTAAAATTTTAAATATATTAAATGTCGTTTATTTTTCACAAGCGTCTTAAAAGATTTAGTAGCTCCGGTCACCGATGATCACCGTCACAGTCAGCGTGTTAATTTATCGCAATCGCAAATAGGAATAAAGCTTACTTCAGAATTTCGTACGTTATGTAACACCTTTTTTCATATTCACACTTTGCTATCATCGTAGATGATATGGACGCGTCGAAGTAGGGCCTCAGCGAGCTCAGTTCGCTCGAGACTTATCCCAATGGAATCGTTCTATTTCGAGTTCGGTTCCGTTCGAACGACGGCAGAACGAACACGATTTTAACAAAGTGAGGCGAAGAGGAAAAACGGCGGAGTGGCGTAAAACGCGGTTTAAAAGTAATGCGGATGTGGCCTCTCGGATTACGTTTCTTCGTGGTCTTCCTCGTCGACTTTTCTGTGTTCCTCCTCTTGCGAGAGCATTTCCAGCCAGCACGTGTCTCCGGAGAAAGAGGGAAAGAGAGAGATAGACTCCCCTTTCGCCCGCTAATTTTAAGCACCTCTAATTTCGAATGTGTGAGCAGGAGAAAAAAAATCTGGAAATGGAAGTGTTCGAAAAAGAAAAGAGAAGAAGAGAGAGACAGGGAACGTGCGCAGCCTCCTCCGCCAAATATAAACCTCGACATGGCAGTCTGGGTAAAGGACTGGAGAAGCAAATATCGCAAAACGCTTCGGTTTCGACCGCTATCGTACCCGTTATATTTAGAGTACTTTCGAGGTTCGGTCGCGATCATGACTTTGGGTGGATTCCGGCTAATTGGAACGCTCGAAAATACGCATATACATTTGTCATTTCTTCCAAAGTCAGCCAAGGCTGTTCGATTGTCGAATGAGCTATTGAGGATGTAATGTCTTTCGAGACACTTTAATGTCGAATGGATCTCGATGGCTTTCGAAAGTGTCGAAACGAGAAGAGCCCGTCGCGACCCCGATAACACATACGCCGATATTCAGCAGCAGCTGCCGATATATTATTACTGGTACCACCTGCCGCGACACCATATGCTCGCATTATTAGCACCCACTGCCCGCCTTTATGGTGGCCACGTTCGTCGTGCGACCATGTAACGGATGGAACGTACTTTACAGGTGACTTCAAATGCCGCCCGAACTTCTCGAAGTTACGATCGAAAAAAATGAAGTTAAATTCCGACGAGCAGAATTTCGTGTAAAATCGATGAGAAATTGCATTCTATTACAAGATGCATTCTATTGCATTAGAATTATAAAGAGAAAAAAACATGAATTCGCAATATGCTATGATAAAATATTATAATATTTTATAACATTATAATAAATAAATATTATATTTTAATTTATGATAAAATATTATAATATTTACACAAATTATATTATATAATATTTATATTATATAATTATATTATGTTTATTAATATTATAAAATTAACAAATATTATATTTTATAACATTATAATAAATAAATATTTTAATATTATAACATGGAAATTTTCTGGTACAAACAATACATTTTTTAAAATTAAACTGCATAGTTCTTTCTGCAGACGGTGTAAGAATATCTGCTAAAAAATTAGGTGACACTTTATAGCGACTGAAATATTGCGTATTAATCATAATCGTATAGCCTTTAACCACGAATTTACAATCAACACTGGATCTTTACTGCAACTCGCTTCATTTCTTTGCGTTCCATTAATTTTTCATGTTCTCGCAATTCCGCTTTTGCTGATCGATATCAAATGACACGGAAATCGGTACACGTGCCTGCGCATAATTCCCCAAGCGACTCAACCGCACGCCAATGTAACGTCCGCGATGCGTGCACATGCACCACGCACTCTATTTCCGTCCCGGAGAATCCGAGGTGAAACTCCTTACTATCGTAACGCGCCCGCGCGTCTTCGACATTTACGGTGGTTTATTAACGTGAGAGCCAGCACGTACGGTTGCGAGAATAACGAGTGGAATAATGTCCCTCGTTATGCGAACTTTTCGTTGCGAACGTCCGTCCGAGGTAAATGGCAACTTTTTTCCACGAATTAATTAATTACGGCGATGAGCGTTGGCTTGGTTAAATAAGAAATTGACGCGCGTAACATTGTGTATATTGCGATAATGAGATCCTGCAACGACGATAACGATCAAACGCGAGGATTACGTCGATATATCGTTCTCAATTAGAGCACGATTTTAAAAACATGAGAACATTGATTCTAGAATTGGAAAAGTTTAGATTTATCTGGATTAAATCTAACAAGGTATACATGATAACTCCGAAAGCTGTTTAATTCTCCTTGAAATATATTGTTAAACACAAAAATCTAACCCTTTGTCTACAATGCGTATTTAAGGCGTTAAGACTTAAGAAATTGACCAATCGCAATCGTTTATTCTCCTCATATACGACTTGATATATACGACTCATATACGAACCTTGTTAGATTTAATCCAGATAAATCTAAACTTTTCCAATTCTAGAATCAATGTTCTCATGTTTTTAAAATCGTGCTCTAATTGAGAACGATATATCGACGTAATCCTCGCGTTTGATCGTTATCGTCGTTGCAGGATCTCATTATCG
>NJRP01000278.1:48964-62763 GCA_003063835.1 Aphaenogaster floridana
TTGAAAATTATAATTTTAATATCAACATTACAAATCTCATAATTATAAATTCAGATCGGAGCGCAATGCTCCACATTTGCTTTAAAAAAAGAATTCGAAATCATGTATTTCCCCTCTCGCTTTGCTTCAACCTCGACATATCGCGATCTATGCGTTTAATTATATAACGATAGCGTATTGTCCGTACGCGAAAGGGATCCTATCTCTTGGTCAACGACGCTCAGGAAACCGTATGCTCATTAGCATCCGTCCGCCATGCGACGTTGTGCGTACGATCGCGTATACTTACGAACCGCCCATATCCGACTTACATAATGTCTCTCTCTTCATGTTTATAAATATCCACAAGCGCGGTGGAAAATGTGGAAAGCCGCTTATGTGCGAGTACAGAGGTACAATAATTATACCTCTCGAGTTACCGCTGATTGCTTCGTTTTGTCCGATCGTTATTGGACCTCGAGGCTAATTCGCATGCGTTATTCGCGATATCGCGATAGTCTCACGCTGTAAACGTTATGCATGATTACTTTTGCGTATCTTGCAGATTAATGCTTCTAGATTGTAGATTAACGCTTTCATTAATAATCTGTAGGCTTTTTGAGAATCACAGACCATGCGGTCGTGAATGAAACGATGCTGGTGAGCCGCGAGGCTGAAGATAGCAAATTGGCCGTGTAGACCGATGTCTACCACCGATTCAATTATAGTCGGAGGATCGTATAACGCTTTAAGTTCGAGAGAAGAGAAGATCACGCGTGGAATAGTTCGCTATTTCCCAAGGGCGGAAAGTTCCGAAACAGCATGATACACTCCTCGTCGGACGGGATAACGGCCCCCATCAGGGGAGTGATCGTCGATAGTGCGTAGGTATCTACCGCTAACTAACCAGCAGTACTATCAACCTCGGTCTGGTTGCGAACAATGGTCGGTCGGTGGGCTGTTGGCACGTGAGCGTGGAAATTATCCGATCCGGATAAAACGAGCCGGTGAGTGGGAGACGAATTGCAGGGAATAATGTCTATCTGATATTTGAAGAAAGGAACGAGGAACGCGAAGCAACATTCACAGCTACTTCAATTTTAAAAACCGCAGACAGTTCGTTTTACAGATTTTGAAAAGTAAAGAATATTTATTTTGTTTCAATACACTTTTTTATATTTATCGAGAAAGAATATTGCCAAAGGAATTTTGTATAAAGTTAAACAAACTTATCATGCAATTAAGAGTCTAATTAAATAGTCGAATAATTACATAAAACCTTGAAAATAAAAGTTGGTATAGCGACAAGCTTCGAAAAGAGCATCAAGTTGTAAGAAGACTAGATGAAGAGGAAGTTGGTACAGAGGTAAGACAAGGACGGTAACGGAGAGGATTTTATAGGAAAGAGAGAGAGAGAGGGGGGAGAGAGAGAGAGAGAAAGAGATGGTGAAAGTTGGGTTACGGAGGTAGGAGTAGCATGTATAAAATGATTCATCGAGTTGTGGGTAGCAGGAAACCCTCGATTGAATCAACGAAGAGGGACAGACAAATAGGTAGGACTTGCAGAAAATTCTGGGAATCGCGAAATCACCAGGATGCGGATGCTACATGTAGTTAATCGCTTTTAGAAAGGAAAAAACGTTGAGACGTTGCGAGAAAATCGAAACTGGCTAATCATCAAACAAATAATAATAGGATGAAATAAATAATTATATAATAATGTCTCGATGCTAATTAAAGGATTCAATATAACGCATTACTTCCTTACAGATTCGAGAGAATTAATTCAAATTGATCTTCTCACTCGCTTTTTCATAAACTCGACAAAATAAATCTAAGTTTCCTCCAATTTAAAATTAACTTTCTCATGCTTGTGAAAAAAGTTACACCGCTCTTCCATCGAAGACTCCTCAGTCGCACTCTAATTTTGTGAAACTTTATCACACTGTTTGAGACCAAACGTAAAAGGAGCCAAAGAGCAAGGCACTATTTAACGAAAATTGGCGCATTTCTCAGGAAACAAGGTACTCGACGGCGTTTTGCTCGGTGAGCAGATGCTACCGCGTGCTACCTAACTATCGGGATGCGGAAGTGAAAAACGCGTGAGAATCTTGCTCTCACATGGACATATTTCCCCGTACGTACTTCTCTCTCCAGGAACCGCGAAAGTGCCTGCAGGGCGCTTGAGAGTGCCCCGAAGATAAGAAAGAGAGAGTGGAGAGCAACCCTTTCGGGAGGAAGAGAGAGAGAGAGAGAGAGAGAGAGAGAGAGAGAGAGAGAGAGAGAGAGAGAGACCATGCATCTCCTCGTGGTACCTCCTCTCTCGGAATTTCAGGGGGCGAATGCAAACTACCGCCGCAGGGGAACGTCGGCCGACGGGGTCTCAGAGAGAAAGGAAAGTCTCCTAGACGCGGATGCTGCGAATCCTCGCGCCCGATACCGGTACACGTTTCTTACATAACGGACAGCCGTTTACGCCGCCGGAATCGATCGGAGCGGGCTAGGGCTGGTTACGATAAGCGCGAGCAATTTCGCCTCCGTGAGTCATGTATCGGTCGCAATGATAATGTCGGAAGGGCGTATTATAATGCCATGCTCCACGACGCAATTCATCCGTGGGCCGTAATAAGCCTCCTTCTTCTCGCTCCCCCCCCCCTTCCCCTTTGGACAACGACGCGAACGCCAGTGTTCTTGTAGCCAAGTTCTTCTTAACTCTCCCGTACCTCGCCTCGATAATAGAGCAGGCTGATCGGCGAATGTCGTGGTGGTTCGCGAAAAAACTCTCGTTTTTATACGATATCAATTCTGGACCGTTGTAATTATGTGAGAGACGTTATGACAACGTCGTACAGCTTCGTTCATAATTATATAAGCGGCTTTTTATAATATGCCAGTGAAAAAGTCGGAACTCCAAGGATATAATACTCTTATGAGATTACTCTTATTATTTCTTCGCAATGCGAAACATCAAAATGTTATACTAATAGGAGCATTCATGAAAGTAAAGTTATAATTAATTACAAGTAATATTTAAATACGAAATCTGTAAAAAAAAATTCGATTTATGTATTTTAGTCGCCATTTATAGTCACAACATCATTATAATTATAATTAATTTACTACGAGCTTAGCAGTTGCTTATAGACACGTGTATTCTGTCAATGTTTGCCTGCGGCATGCTAACGAACCGCTGCTCAGCGTTAATGAGCCCACCTCCACGGGCTGATTAGTTGCAATAGTTACATCCTATTTAGTTACATAAGGTAGGATAAGAGCCCTTAAGTAGGAAGCATGACGCGTCCGCGTATAATTACTAAGTGTTTTCTCTTAAATAGAATAATGGGCTTAATAACAGCTTAGAATGTCCAAAAATGTGCGGCAAGAAGTTATTAAATTTTCTTAGAGAAGCTTAGCCAAATATTGGAAATATAAAATATCACAGTTACGTTAATCGAGTAATTAATAATATACAATGCATTCGTAATGTATTCGCGTAATTTACACAATGTATTTTAATTATTGACATTATTATCATAATTATTACAAAATACGTAATACTCTATTTTTAATTTATAAATTTGCATCTCTTCATTTTTTCCTCTTCAATAACTCTTCAGATTATTCCTCTATACACATTTATGCTTTTAATATATTTTTATATAGACATGCACGTATCCTCCAATAATATGGTAATAACCCCCCTGTTATGACGAACGGGAAATATCGCCACCTTTATTATTCCCTTCCTCAAACCAACCGCGAACGGCCGATTCATCGTTCTAGATAGTACGTACGTCATCGCACGCTCATAATCACGTACACGTGCACACGCACATGCGTAGCGTTACATAAGACGCCCAGGGGATGACCTTATGGCGCGTGTCTTTCGTGACGAAATGCCGTTCGCGATTAACCCCGATGATGATATCGGACGATCCTTAACGCGGCCGCGGAAAATCGATCCTCCTGTTTGCCGTGACTCATTCCTTCCACGACTAGATCTTACATACAAATTCAAATCGCAAGTTTTATTTAGCGATATATAATTTATTGTTTATATTGTTACGTTACTTAACACTTTCGCAGCCGGTAATTTTTTCACCTTTCTAAAACTGGAAGCCTGGAATACAATAAATTCAAATCTATAACTAATTGCTCGGAAGTGTTCTGTCATTAAAATAAGAATAAAAACTATAAAATTTGCTTTAAAATATCGTATTTGTGACCACTTGTTTGAAATTGAAGAAAATTTTACATCTAAACAGAGAAAATGTCAAATTATGGAAAAAATGTTAATGCAATATAACATTAAAATTTTAAAAATTTATTACATATATTTTTGGAAAAATTGAACACTTTTACATAAAAATAAAGTTAAAAAACTTATAAAACCATTAAAATTCATTTTAATTAATTTGAACTTAGAACATAAAAAGATATACCCACTATTATAAGGTGTTTACTCAAATTTTGTAAAAAAAATTCCCTAAAGAGAATGTCTAGACTTTCCAGGTGTTTTTATTTAAAATTTCAGGTAAAATTAGAGAATTTTTAATGCAACTTTGAAATAAATTTATTTTATTATACGCGCTTTTTTAAATGTTTCTTCTTCCACGTATATCTATTCTTTTTTCCAATAGTCGCGAAACCTATAGAATAAGTATATAAAAGGCTCATTACAGTATATTAGTGAGCTCTTTTGCTGTATATTGTCTTCTACTGTCATCCTAATTTTTTAAACAAAAACTCGCAAGTCACATGAAAATATACGTGAATATACGTGGATGTGTATGCTATACTTATTGCTAACTGACTGTCGACATTTTGCAAGAAAAAATAATCAAAGGAACTTTTTTTTCAGAAAAAAACAGAATTTAAATTTTAAAAAAATTAAAAAATTAACACTTAGACACACCGTGTACCTATAACTGACACTAGTGACCGGTTTAATGATGCTGATAAAAGGAAATTCATTACGATTCCTTATATTAAAGGCTTAAGTGAAGATGTTTGTCGTGTTCTTCGTGATTGTGGTCTTGATGTTTTGTACACTGTCCCGAAAAAACTTGACAGTTTAATTAGAAAAGGAAAAGACACTTTGAATGTCTTTAATACTGCTGGTGTTTTATAGAAAATTAATTGTAACGATTGCGATGCTATCTATATTGGACAGACGAAGGGACATTTGGAGACGCGTTTAAAAGAACATAAGTCTGATATTCTGAAACATCCAAGTAATCATTCGGTAATCAGCAAACATCGCCTTAATCACCAACATGACTTTAATTTGCTTAAACCAGAAATCTTGCATTAAAAAAACACACTAAGAAAAGAGAGATTACAGAAATGTTTTTCATCAAAAAACATGACAACACAGTTAATTTACAAAAAGATACTGATTTATTAAACGCCCTTTACGATAAAGTAATTAAATCAATATAAACTAATGACTTATATCTCACTTTTGTTATTATGGTTCAGTTTGCTGGTGGTGCGTGATGACATATTTTCTCTGTGAAAACTTTAGACTATCTTAATTCTTCATGACGATTATTTTTCTTTATACTTATATCTAACTATGACACTTTACATATGTAAGTTTTTCTACTTCTCACTACCTTCTAATATTTATTGGTAAAAATTGTCTCCATCTCTTTTTACTATCATAGATTTTGTATTTAATTGTTCTTTTTAGTTCTCTGGACATTTGACATATTGTTGGTACACTGTCATTTCCATTGGATGTAATATGATCCATACAATTATTTTTAATTTATTCACTTGAGAAGGACCAAAACCCATGGTCGAAACGTCGTGACATATTAATTTAAATAAAATTGGCCAGTAGTGTCGAAACAAATCTCCTCTGTGGTTTATTATTCACTGGCGAAGAATATTTATCTCTTGCTTGTTTAAAAAATTAAATTAAAAATTATAATTTAAATTTAAAAGTAAAATTCCAAAAATTTCCCTGAGTACCAATAAAATTCCATGAAAATTCTTGATTTTCAAGAGTAAAAAAGAAATCCTCTAAAAATTCAAAATTCTCCAGGTTTTTCCAAGTAGTAAACACCCTGTATTACGTCAGCAGCCAGCTATATATTTTAAAAATATATATTACAACGTCAACGGCAACCAGCTATAGTTTATAAAACTATTACGTCAGCGGCTGTGACCTGTTAATACATCTCAGTAAAATTTCTCAGAAGATAGTGAATTTATGTCTTTTTATATTTTAAGTTCAAATTAATCAAAATGAGTTTTTTAATTTTATTTTTATGTAAAAATGTTCAATTAATTTCTTCAAAAATATATGTAAATTTATATCATAAATTATAAATTCAAAAATTTTTTTTAAATAGTAAAATTTCACGGACCAATATACAATCTGAAGACCATCGTGTGCATATCGACATATGACCGTCTGAATCAATAGAATTTATGCGGAATTTATGCAGAATTTATGCGGAAGATTAGTCCACGCATCTGTGCATCGTGCTTACGCTTTCGGCACGTTCGTAACATATCTGATTAAATTTTCTGAAACGAGAAACGCCACGCTTAATCCTTGGCTGGTGATGGTCCGAGACCTGATTCGTTAGTTTTCGAAAATTATTCGTACATTCGTTCCTCTTTACATCGCAAGGGTATCAAAAATCAAAACCACTGCCTTTTTCCTGTTGTTTTATGTACTATATTTATACGCAGAGCGACCTTTTGATTATGTAATAGAGTACGGAGTAAAAAAATGACCCAACCTATAGTCCTCCAAAGGATACGTCTTTCGAGGACTAACACAATTACTCTTATATCCATTTCCACCAATGTAGATTAACTTTAATCTGGGTTTAACTTATTCTTTATCTTTTTCTAGTTCTAAAAATGAGAAAAAGATAAAGAGTAAGTTAAACCGAAATTAAAATTAATCTACATTGGTGGAAATGAATATTAGCCATTAGATCGTCATATCACGAAATAAAACCAATGTCTAATCTGTTATCATTGTCGCTCATTTGAGCGGCTGCACCTCACGCCTAAGCGATGATAAGGTCCGAGAACTGGCTGTGACACGCAGAAGCAAACGTACGCTCTTTAATGCTCGCGATAGAGCACGAAATAGCCGTGCATCATGCCCCGCGCTGAAATCACATAAGCGATGATGTAACGCGCCCCGCGATGAGGAGCAATTACATCGTCCTGCCGGCGCGCCGCAACGATCATTAACGCCGTTCACCTCAACGTGGACTCGCGCGAATTCTATTCCCTCGTGTGCAATCAAAGAAATGATACAGAAGATGCGGCAGACCGCGAATCAAAACTGACCCTGGACATAAACCCGGGATCGAAATCCCCTCTTTACGAGAATTCAAGCTCTTCTCTCGCTTTGGAATTATGGATTATTGGATTAAAACTTCGCGATCCACCATGGAAACATTGCACATTCAAGTAATAATCGTGTGAACTTCTGCGAACTCGTAAAATTATCCTTATGGAGATCCTAACCGAAGAGTACGCTATGTGATTCGTTATCGAATCTTAAAACATTCAAGGATTCTCGATTCGTAAGTGATAGTTGCAGAAGAGTACTTGCTATTATTTTTATCATGTATGATATTGATAAATTAATTCGTTATTGAGTCTTAAGACATTCAAGAGTTCTCCATTCGTAAGTGATATTTACAGAGGAGTGCTTGCCATTATTTTTATCATGCATTGATAAATTAATATCGCACCACTCGCGATAGATCCGTTCCTGTTCCGGAGAGGACAGCGTCGAATCCTGTCGCAGGACAGGACTCCTCAAATAAAACCCGTGATTCTGCGACACTTTTCTCGACGACGACGTGACACGTGCGGATTACGGAGGGTCAAGGCGCTCGTGATTTTTTCATTCGCCGCTTCTTCGTCGAGTGGCGGTCTGCACGCGCGGATGGGAAGAGGGAAAAAATAAAAGACCGAGGGAGGACGGGAAGTCGTCGAATACAGGGATCCCTGCCTCTACGTGCGAGGAAAAAGAGAGTCGAGTAGGCAGAGGAAGAGGCGAAGAAGAGAGAAAGAGACGAAGGTAAAGACGCGAATGAGAGAGCAGTCGCTTCTCTCTCTCTCTCTCTTTCTCTCGCAAGGATGAATAATTCAGTGCAGGCGCGCATTGTTGGACGCGCCCATGTACAGTCCCGTATGTACACGGGCTCGCGAGGTGTGCCAGGAATGAAATTGTCTGCTAGACGCGGTCGACTCCGATCATTCGTACATACGTTAGCAGTCGCACTTGTAAAAGCCTCATCAAACAGAACCGCACAAAAGGGATCCAACAGAAACGCGGTGAACTGCAGTGTACAATCTTTACCTGAGATTACTTCGCCGGAGTTATTCGGTTGAAATCTAATTCGAAATTAAAATTACGAAGGCTGAAAAATTGCGTAAACCATCAGGTTCTAAAATTATTTTAGAATCAAGAGAGAAAATCATTAAATTCCACTACATTATTCTCTACGAAAACTTTCCAGTTCTTCAATAATTAAAGAAAAAATATCCCCAGTTTTCTTGGTTTCTCGGAAGAAACGTGAACATCCTACTTATACGCAAATTTGGTATCATAAATATTAATCTGCATGTCGAAAAGATAAAATTTAGAAGTATACACGGAAAGAATGGTTTTAAAGTATCTAAAAATTTAGCTATATACAGATTTGAAAATAATTATGTTGAACGCTCAAGCATGATGCTGCAAAGTTTTGACATTCCAGCAACCAGCTTGAGTATCTTACATAATTTTTTTGATGGTCCAACAATTATAATTATTTTTAGATCTGTGTATCCAGCTAAATTTTTAAATATTTCTTTAGCAAAATCGTTCTTTCCGATAAGGAGATATCCCTGATAAGCCATTACAGGGTGTTTACTCAAATCATGAAAAAAAATTCCCTGAGAATTCCCGGATTTTCCAGGTATTTTTATTAAAGATTCCATGTAAGATTAGATAATTTTTTAATGCAATTTTGAAACGAATTTATTTTATTATACGCCCTTTTTAATGTTTCTTCCTCTTATACTCTTCCACGAGACTATACCTATCTTTTTCTAGTAACAGTGAATTCTTTTCTGTATTATCTTTTACTCTGATTTTTTAAAATAAAACTTCGCGAATATCACACGAGAATGTATGTGAATATACGCGCAAATGTATGCCAAATTTATTGTTATGCAATTGTCGACATCTGCATTATAAAAAAAATAATTAAAAAAACAATTTTTTCAGAAAGAAACAATTTAAATTTAAAAGTAAAATTTTAAAAATTTTCCTAAGCACTAATAAAATTCCATAAGTTTCAAGAGTAAAAAAGGAATCCCCTGAAAATTCCAGGTTTTCCAGATTTTTTTCAGGTAGTAAACACCCTGCAATATCACGCTGTATTAATGTAGCCGTAGCTTCATCACCCACCTCATCCTGTCACCGGTAGGACTGGTTGGTCAGGATTTAAGAAACAGGTCAGGGATGCATTTCGTGCAGCCAAATCCTCTCCCTTTTCCCTTTTCCGTGTCCTATGCAAGAATTTCGCTCTATTTCGCTACATCAAAGCCGACGCCGCGTATTTATCTGACTTGAAGGTCAGAGATAACAAAAGATCGCGCTTATTTGCAAATCGAAGTTATCTCCGTTTTTTGAACTCTTTTAATGGAATAAACACATTGCTTTTTAATTATATTACTTAATATTACTCATGTCAATTAAATACTTTTAGACAGAATTACTTAAAAGAATTAACGTCAAATATATGGCAACTTCGGGCATGTCTGAATATCGACAGATGTTAATATTAAATGAAGAAAGGAGCTAATCGTATTTTAGGAAAATCGTTTCGTTACAACGTTCTGTTCTGCTCAGCGCCGCCGAGGATGTCTAATCGTTTGCGCGGATCTCCGCGGGTAGTCTAACTTAATCAAGCCTATCTGGCTCAAATAGGCACTCTTATCGCGTTTAGCGCCTGCAATCGCATTCTACGCACGCGAGAACGGGGTTAAGGTCGAAAATACGAAGCTGGTAACCAGTCAAATGTACGAAGATGGACGCAGTAACTTCCGAGAAAGGCCTCGATTGTTACGATATAAAAATTTTTTTCTAATTCTAGGATCGCTCTGATGATCGGAAAGCCTGATTTTAATTGAGTAACGCTTGTGTTCTTCGTTTCAGTAAACGGCTATTTCAAGCGCTGATATTTTACGATAGATATTAAAAAGGCGATGGCAAGAGAGACCAAATTCCGGACAAGACAAATCGATTTTTCGCCATTTCGTTAGCCGGAAACCAGGCGGCTCGACAGCTGCAGGGTGAGTGCACCTGGCTGTTTATATAGGGTGTAACATTCGTTTGTATAGGTTCTTGTAACACTCGCATACATGACGATGCTCCTTTTTCCGCCTGAACGAGTTTGACGTTGTTTTCAGTTTCACAATTCGATAAATATTAATATTTGTCAAGTCAGTTTTTTATACCTTGCAAGCACACTCTTTACACGGAAAGAACGACTTTGCAGAAGTATCTAAAAATTTAGCCAGATATAGGTCTGAAAATAATTCTGTTGGACCATCAAAATAATTATTATCAAATCTGTATCTGGTTAAACTTTTAAATACTTCAATAAAACCTATTCTATCCGTGTACATATCAAACACATGCATTTTTTTAATTTTATACGATTCTCAACTTAGATATAAAATATTTAATTTAATTTTATTTTATTTTATTTTATTGCGCATCCACAAAATTGTATCATTTAATTAGAAATAAAATCATGTTAGAAAATTCTTAATTTTGATTTCATTTCTATCTTATGTTCTACATGTGTCTCCTCGCTTCGTGCTTTCTTTCTTGTCAACCTCGAACGCATTTACACCGCAATTACGCTTGTCGCAATAGTCATTAGCGTTATCTCGCGCCAATTAAGATTGCATTATCGTTTATTCCTCTGGTCCACTTGTATCATTTCACTACACGCTCCCGGTCGTGAGGAGTCGCGTTCCCAGTCCTACGCAGGCACAAAAGAATTTATTTCGCAGCGGCATTTTGAGGGAAGCCCTTTCTCCGGGCGACACCCTATATGGTTGTCCCTCGGTGGTGTATCGTTAGCAACGTTAACCGACTAAAATCTTCCTTCGGTTGCGCATTCGTATGAGTTCGTACGAGCCTGCTTTGGCTTCGGGCCTTATACGTCAAAACGAGGAGAGGGAGGGGAAGAGAGGGAGGGAGGGGGAGGGAGAGAGAGAGAGTGTGGAAGAGAAGAAGAGAACGGGAGACACGTGAACAGCTGTGCGGCCCCTTTTGCGGAGCGCCTTTTAAAACGGCTGCTTGCTCGCCCGGTGATCGTCTTTCACGGCTACGAGAAAACGTTCTCTCGCGTGGCGCGTGACTTCGAGAGCCTATTCTCAAACCGCGTCTCGTCGCGTCGCGTCGCGTCGCGCCGCTCGTCTTTATTCCAGATCTAAATCGCGCTTTCCCGCTCGGAAATATGAATTATGCAATTCGACATAGAGAAACGGTGAGAAAGTTTTTGCGACGCGGAAAGATCGGTGACGCTCTCGAATCCACGACGGATGAATTCTCCGCGTCGACAACCGCTCGACATCTCGCAGTCGCGCCTCGATGATGGGATAAAACTGTGACATAGCGCGATGAGTATGCTATCAACACTGAAAGAAAGGCTTGGTTATAAAAATCCAGGCTTGGTTAATGTTACCAAGCAACTTGGTGAAATAGTTTCAACTAAACGTATAATAAGTATTACATAATTTAGTTGGCTCAACTAAACAAAATTTACTCTTTTAAAATGTTTATAATTATTAGAAAATGTTTTGTTATTATTATTATAATCGGTAATAATAATCAAATACTTCAAAAGAAAGTATTACTAAATGCACAAGTTTACCAAGAATTTTTTTTTAGTGAAAGATGGAAGGTGTGGAGATGAGAGTGTGAGTGATATAAACGCGGATAAATCAAAATCCTCGGTGATGATTTGACAGACGTATCGAATCGTTGTTTCTCCACTTCAAGACACGTTCAAGATCTTTGAGCGCGTTAATTGCTGTTAAAAATAAAAGTTTCACAGGTGCGTCCAGATGCATCAAAATCTCCGGCGATGCTCTCTTTTCGAGTACACTGTGAATAAATCTTTCCAAGAACTTGACGTCTCAAATTAGAGCGCTTCGATTATTTAAATTATGACATACGTAGCGACACGAACGTTTCTTTATCGAGTATTATCTCTCGGCAATGTATGCCTCGTTATTTCTGCGCAGAAATTTTTCGGCTAAAAAACTACAGCTTCCAACTTCCGTATTTATTCATCAGATTCTTAATTCCTCTATTAAAAACGCTTTAGATCACCGAGTGTGATTCTCAATTCAGTCGTCCGCGATAGCCGCAACATCCGATTACGAATTTCACGGCGAGGTCAGGCACAAAAAAGAGAGAACGATAATTGGCTGCACGCGGTTGAAATCGCGCACGAGATCGACCGGCACCGGTCATCGAGCGACAAGCGTAATTCTCGGCAGTCGGAACTCAGTGCCGCGTCTTCTGCGGGGAATTAAAATGCCTGTCGTCGAGCACGTGCTAGCCGGTCGTTAAGAGATCGCGTTTAACTCGCTGGTCGAGCGCCGCGGCCCTTCGAATGTACAATAATTACAGCCGATACGTGCGCGACGATCGGAATGGTCATCGTCGCGATTTTAAAAAACGAAATCGCGAAACGACTAAAATAATCGCGGCCGGTTTGTATGAACACCAGTTGAAAATAAGGGTTTACTTTTTCCCATTTCTTTCCGACTTCACCGAGAGTTAAACCTTTATACAGGATAAGTGCAAAAAATTTTTAAAAAGATTCTTTGTCTAAAATTAAGGAGGGTCTTTCATATAAACATATATTCTTATATTCCTCCCTGAGGAGTTGCACTCCTCCAAAGGGGGAGGTAAAAATTAGAATATTTATTATAATTTTGTGTCATTTTTGTTCCATTTTTTCCCAACATTTACTATAATTTTGTTTTGCTTGTTTTATTCTAAAATTCAACTTCTCGTAATTTGAAAAACCTATGCCTGTGCATGAGAGATAATGTATTGTTTTTTCTTGTAAACTATTAATTTTACTATTAACAAAATAAAAGAAATAAAAGTTTCTAAAGGAATCAAGCTTTCTAACGCATATTTTTAGATGATCACATTCCGGCCCATTAAAAAGTTCTAATAAAAAATTGAATACTTACGGGTTGCTAGTTTCATCCCCTTATAACAATACGGGAAGATTAAAAAAATATTATTAAGTATCCATTTTAATAGAAAATGTCCACTAAGTTTCATTTCTTTAACTTGTCCAAAATTTGAAAATAAAAATAAAAATTTAATTTTTATCTCCTCTTTTGCAGGGGTGTAATTCCTGTAACACAAGGTGACTTTTGTTTTTTTAAATGGAATTACATGATTTTTTTATATTATGTAATTCCTCTAGTTATTTGGCATATAAAAGTATTAAGGTAAAGTTATCGAAAAGTCAATAGTTTACGAGATATTTCATATTTTATTCTGATATATTTTGACATGAAATATAAAATATCTCTTAAACTATTCGTTTTTTGATAACTGTACCTTAATACTTTTATGCATAGAATAGGGGGATGAATCAATTGATGTGAGGAAAACACATGGTTATTTTAAAAATAAATTATTCAATTTGCAATATGCAATTACATATTTTTTTGAAAAGCAACCATGTGTTTTCCTCACATCAATTGATTCATCCCCCTATTCTATGCATAAAAGTATT
>NJRP01000278.1:79090-89533 GCA_003063835.1 Aphaenogaster floridana
AGCGTGACTATATTTTTATAGTATTCAGTACTACTTTAGTTCCTATTACTTCGTAAAACTAGTTGCAACTACTTAAATTTCAGAGTTGCCAAATTATAGTTGCCAGAACTATTTCGTTTTCTCTCAGTGCAGTGGAAAACGCTATTAAGTTTCCAAAACGACGATCCTGTTTACACTGATACATATTAAAGGATCAAATTAAATCAATTCCTTGAGTTAAATAACATTTGGTTATTTTTAACTTCCAGTGTGTCGAGATTTATTATTTTAACACAGAACATGTAGATAAAAAACGATTGCTTAGTTTCAAAGTAAGCAGCGTCCAATATCCAATAAAATGAGAGAGAGAGAGAGAGAGAAAGAGAGAGAGAGAGAGAGAGAGAGAGAGAGAGAATAGCGGCAATAAAGAAACGTATAATAAACTAAATTTGAGTCAAAATTAATATATTTCTTAAGTTAAGTGGCGATCTATAATGAATGATTGAAAATAGCTCAAATTAGGTATAAAATTTGACATTATGAATTTAACAGTGTACGTGTATCAATTTGATACGATATTTCAACTTCAAATATAAAATTATTGGCAAATTATAAAGTCTTATCTACTCAGGATTCCTTGGAAAGAATTCTCATTTCTTACCTCAAACTAATAATAAAAATTAATTGTAGTCTACCAATATTACGCAACTGCCAATTTTTCATAATAATTTATGTATAACTTTAAACGCTAAGTTATTTGTTTATTTTTGCTGCCTTTGAACTTCGTGTAATTATCAATTAGTCTTGTTTTTTGTATTTACTCGCTTCCCTCTTCGATTGTACAGTCCACAAAGAGCACAATGATTACTTTTTGTGGAAGGAGAGACCTGCGACGCGAAATCTACGATCTTCACGGTCACTGCGCAGAGGGTACAAATCTGAAAATCTTCCCGGCCGTTTGGTCAGAGTACGATGGTTCGAAGCGGCAACTTCCGGCGCGCTTACCTGGCCGACCGGAAACGGCACGTCCCCCCTGCCTCGCCCTTTGCGCTAGCGCATCTCGTTTTATCGCGTCGCGCGAATCAGCGACGCGTTTCGGAGAGTTTCGGTTCGCGTATGATGAACCATATAATTATTTACTACTTAAGAAATGCTTGGTCCTCGTAATGATTGACAAATGTGCCGTTCAAAATAACACAGTGGAAGATGACAGGCAATTCGTTTCCATCGTTAGCTTTGAGAAACAAAGTCCTTTCTTTAAAGAAAACCTTGAGTAAATAGAACAACATTACGATTTCACGATAATAATGCTCTAATTATAGTTTATTTTAATTAATCTTAATTATGAAATAAATAAACAATTAATTATTCTATTCGATTCTAAAGCAAAATACAGATAACCAAAAATAGTAACAATAGTTAAACAACAATTAAATAAATATTTAATGTGATCTTTCATCACTCTGTTCCATAAATATCACTATTGGAAATATATACGCAAAAATATAAAATAACAATATCTTACAGAATTGGACTTTTTAAATTAAAGAATATAAATAAAAAATGAGCTCTCTTTAGCTTTTGCTATCCTGCTTCAATTATATGAAACGCATATCTTGTTTTTATCTCCTTCATTATTCTTAAATAAAGCTTTCCTTGTTTTCTTTTCTCAAATGTTTATCGCAATGTATCTATTGTTCGTAAGAACGTAAGTGTATATTATTTGTAAATATATGTGAGTATTCGCAGTATATTGAACTCGGACACGTGGATTCGTTAAGAGAAACGACTGATGTCCATTTCTACCAATGTAGATTAATTTTAATCTCGGTTTAACCTACTCTTTATCTTTTTCTCATTCTTAGAACTAGAAAAAGATAAAAAGTAAGTTAAACGGAGATTAAAGTTAATCTACATTGGTTGAAATAGACGTGAAATTGAAAGCAAAATAACCATAAACAATACGTATTACGTCTATGAGAAAATAACAGAATTCTTCTGCCATCTAGCGGCAACTTTATAAAAAATATCTCTTCTACACGTTAATTGAAATTAATTAGCAACAACTACATAAATTTAACTCATTTCAGAATTTTTTCGACACCATGTCTATTTAAACGTACTTCTGATTAAAATAACTGTTTAAACGTTGTGTAAACTTTAACCAAATTTAACCTAAATTTCATTGTCGAATTACAGATTTCACAATCCGCAATTATTTCATTCATTTGATCAATGTATACAATTATGTATATGCATAATTCAGTGCATAAAAAATATAACATTAAATGTTTTTCAATCGTTGATAAGGAAGAACATCATGATACTAACTTCTCTTAAGTCGATACTACAGATATGTCGCTACGATGTGCACCTTTGATAACATAGCTTTCCAATCGTCCAATGACCAACGCAATCTGCATTACCGGCAGCAAAAAACCTCCACCGATCAGGCAGACACGATGCGAGCGCAGGAGAAAAAGAAGGAGTTCGAATAAAAAGGAGCGAACGCTTCTCACGACATTGTGGGATAGCATGTGGCGGACAGATGATTACAATTCGTATGTTGAAATCCGAATCTCGCGATTCGCCGGCGAGAAAGAGAGTGAGAGGCGCGTAATGTTCCTTAAAAGCGATTCCCATATGCGCAACTTCCTGCAGCCGCGCTTGTTTTTTTTTCTCTTTGCCTGTATTCGCGATGACTTTTCCCACGGGTGTAAAAGTCGCTTCTCGTTTTCTCCGATCGAAAGAGAAGATTCGACTTAGCGCCGTAACTGATTAAATTAAATATGATTGATGATTCCCGTCGTTTTGAATTAAATTTAAGATTAATTGAAAACTACATGGTTTCCTTATTTAGTTTCACATCTCCTCGAGAAATTAAATTCGTTGGAATAGAAATTAACTTGCAACGTTAAGTAACTTTCTAGCCATCGACACACAAGTCATCCTTATTAACACAATATGTAAAAGTCTTTAATATTTTCAATAATAATTTCAATATCGAGAATCACATTGCTATTAAATCGCTTTGATATTAAAAATCATTTACAATTAATATTTATTTAGTTGTTCTTCCAATCAGGGTTGTGACAGATTTCAAGATTACGTCTACATAGACTGTTTACATATTACCCACACAGCACACGATATTGCGATATCCACTAGATATCCGAGGGATATCTCAATAACCGTAGGATCTCCATGGGATCGCATTATCCAACTGGACATGTGGATCTGCCTCAGGATAAAGTGTGCTGTGTGGGTATTTACTTGATGTTTACACGGACTTTTTCATGTAGATAATAAATAAAATAGTAAACTATTATAAATTGGATAGCACGTCGCAAAGAAAGAGCAATTAAATTATGAAATAATAAAATTATTTAGTATTAAAATTATTTGGTATTAATTATTAATTATAATTATTTAATAGTAATTGCAACTAAAATCGAAATTGCAAACAAAATGCAAATCTCCAACGTCTGATAATTCATATATTACTGATTGTTTACATACAGCACCGGACATAAGTTCAAGATGTCTACTCTGAATTGTAAATGTATGCCGATGTATGTATATCGACTATCGACTGATCTCTTTCGCGAGGTCGTATCTCAAAAACTGTCACTTTACAGGATCCATAAATTTTTGTTTTGTTGATAAACAACAAACAGGATAGTTTGCTTTAATATAGAGAAAAGATACGAGAAAATATGAGAAAACGAGGAAATACGAAGAAATTTCGACAACTATAATTCATTTTTGATTAACTATTTCAAGATACGATGTAGACACTTGGCTTCGGGGTTGCCAGAATGAGCGTTTTAGCAGAAAAACTGGAAATTGCGTAAAATCGAGATACGACCTCGCGAAAAAGATCGGTCGATATGTTTCTGATAGTATTGTATACTTTTTGGTATATATTTACGTAATATATTATACCAAATATTTACGTAATATATTAATATAATTTGTAATATTTATTTTGTTGCCTATCTAATAAAACTAATTAATTTCTATCAGCTCTACTGTCGTCTTAAATTTTTGTCCGCTACTGTAGATGACATCAGGGTTGGGCACTTACGCGTAAAATATAGTAGTCTACATCTACGCGTAAACAATGTAATGTTTTACGTGTCATTTATGTAAACAATCAGTAATTTGTGGATTATCACGCATCGGAGATTGGCATTTTATTTACAATTTCAATTTCTCAGTTGCAATTACTATTAAATATCTTCATAATTAATATTACAGTTATAAATACAGTTTATTATTTTATAATTTAATTGCTTTTTCTTTGCATTATGCTATCCAACTTATAATAGTTTACATTGTTTATAGTCTACATGAAAAAAGTCCGTGTAAACATCACGTAGACAATATGTAAACAATCCATGTAGACGTAATCTTGAAATTTACGGCACAACCCTGGATGACACGTTAAACATAGTTTACATTGTTTATATTGTTAGATGTAGACTACTATATTTTAGTAAACGCCCAACCCTGCTTCGAATCTCTATGGTTGAAAAGAGTATGTACTTTTTTCTGGATCATCCAGTATATTTGCTCTGCGGAGTCATTCGATCCCGTCAGACGTTCAATCAATTACCGCGAAACCGGCAACCTGACACGGAGACGAGCGTGTCTCTCTCTCTCTCTTTTTCTCTCCATTTTGGGTTAAGTAAAGGGGGACAAGCACTCCCCTGTGTCGTGCCGATTTAACATGTGACTGGCACGATGCCCCCTTCCAGCGAGGGGGAAACGCCGGGGCCCTATACGCGATGCGGCTTTGCCCGATCGCAGAAAATCAAGCGGTGCGCGATCGGGCGATTCGTCTTGAAGAGTTTTTTCGTCCGCGTCCAGGCAGCCGTGACGGATCGCGTTGTTCATTCATTCTCGGCCTCTTCCCATCTCCTCCTCCTCGCATCGTCGTCCATTCATCTCCGGCTCGTTCTCGTAGCTCGTCTCCACGCCGCGCGCGGACAGTGTCATGCAAGATTTACGCGCAAGAAACCGAGAGTTGAGAGTAATCGAATGGACAATTTAAGAAAAAAGGGTATTATCTCTTTCTTTTCACGAAGAGATCTTTTTTTAAAGACATCGATCATTTTCTCCTTCCAGCAAGATAACTGTATATTAGAAATATTTTTTTTTCTTTAACGCAAAAGATGTACAATCTTCGATTATAGATTTTGCACAAAATTTTATAATCAAATTATTATTTTTAACTATTACATTATTATCATATTTAACTATTATATTATTATATAGTATAATATTATACTATTATATTAGTATATTAATATAATATATACAAATATATATTAATAATATTATACTATTGTATAGTATATTATTAGGTTGCTTTCCATTTAGTGACACAAGTCGCTACAAGTATATCATTCTATCTTTATTACTCAGTGAATGTTAAGAAAGATAGAACGACGTTTGTGTCGACTTGTGTCACTAAATGGAAAACACTCATTATACTATTGTACAGTATAATATTGCACAGTTATATAGTATTGTATAATATTATATAGTATAATAGTTAAATATGATAATAGTGTAATAGTTAAAGATAATAATTTGATTACAAAATTTTGTGCAAAATCTATAATCGAAGATTGTACATCTCTTGCGTAAAAGAAAAAAAAAATATTTCTAATTCCTGCGAAATGAATAATTTAATAATAAAAAAGTTACAAGACGATGTAGTATTAGATACGCTTAAAATGTTGGTTGCGATATTGGGACAGTTGTTGATGTCATCACGAGACACTTGAAAACTAAATCGACCGTGAAAGCGTGAGACAGAAGTGACATATCGTGGACCAGCTTTCGTGAGGCTTTCGAGCCATTCGTTAAATTGCGGTTAAATGCGTGAAATTAGATAATGAGAGGCTAGCAGTTCTGTTCTTTTAGGATATACGGGCACCGGTATATCGTGATTAACTTAAATAAATGTTACGTCACGGAAAATCGCCTTAAATAAAAATGAAAAAGACCATATCGTAAATATTTTTTTTAAATACGCATTATATGTCACATAAATACGAGGATGAGTCAATATATTTATCCGCACTCTATTTTTTAAATTTATTATAACTACAGTGGAGAACTTACAAATACATAATTTTTCTCTCTCTCCACATAATCCCCTTGCTTTTCAACGCACTTAGTCCAGCGTTGCATCACGAGTGTTTATGCCTTCAGAAAAAGTTTTCGGTTTCGTTGTCAGCCACGCATGCACCATATCTTTTACGTATTGATTCGAAGGAAACCAGCGACTTCTTAGTGGACCAAAGGAATGGTAATCTGAAAGAACGAGGCTTATTGTCGGAAGGGATTTTAATGTTATAAGAAGCTGTAATTGTAAGAAGTTGCCGGTTTCCTTCGGATCAACACGTAAAAAATATGGTGCATGCGTGGCTGACAACGAAACCGAAAACTTTTTTTCTGAAGGCATAAACACTCTGATGCAACGCTGGACTAAGTGCGTTGAAAAGCAAGGGGATTATGTGGAGAAAAAATATGTATTTGTAAGTTCTCCATTGTAGTTATAATAAATTTAAAAAATAGAGTGCGGATAAATATATTGACTCACCCTCGTATATATATATATATATATATATATATATATATATATATGGAGTTTATAATCGGTCATTTTAAAAAAGAGTCTTATTCTAAGAAGCTTTTTGTTCTTTCCGTATCTATGATTGAAAAGAACCCGCACACTCTTTTTCTGAATCATCCCGTACAATTTGCTCAAATCATTCGTATCATCGTTCAAATCATCGTATTATTCGCACGCATATATCGCTTATTTGCTACAACGACGTAATTCCAAAAAAAAGTTTTCCAGAAAATGAGTTTCAATATTTTAAATCATTAAAACTTTAAATCGTTAAAATCATTAAAATATCATTTTTAAATGCGATTTTGGTGTAATAACTGATTGTAGAAGAATAAAAGTATCATTAACTCTTCATCTAGTATATTGAATTCTCCTACTATAAAAATGGACTCTTAAAAGCAACTCTTTTTTACTTATGACACTTTTGATGCAAAATTCTCTTTTTTATTTCTCTTTTCAGTTTTAGAAGCTCAGTTATATCGTTCTACTAGTAATAAGAACTCTCCAAAGACCTGTAACTTTTTGCAAACAATTCCAAAATGACTATTTTATTATATCGTTCTTATAGTAAATGATATGTATGCTTCGATGCAAATATGAATTTTGACACTTTTGATACAAAATTCTCTTTGTTCATTTCTCTTTTTAGTTTTAGAAGCTCAGTTATATATCGTTCTACTAGTAATAAATTCCAAAATGACTTTTATTATATCGTTGTTATAGCAAATGATATGTATGCTTCGATGCAAATATGAATCTTGCCACATACCTGAGAGAAGTACGACGGCAGAACGCAACGTTGATCGTCGAGACGCGAACTCTGCACTCGCTCGAGTAACTCAAACAGATCCTGCGTTGTGCTCTGTAATAGATATTTTAGAATACATTTTCCTTCACCTCTTGCTCTCATTCGTAAAGCTACGTGATTAACTGTCGCAAGTGTAGATCAATCATGATCATACGTATAACAGTACCAGCTAATTCTCGGAAACATTCCGTTAGCGTAATCAACAATGTGATTGTAACTTACCTTGACTTTCTCCGGATTGGCGCCTGGTACGTCTTGCCTATCATCTTCCACGGTGGTGGCTCGCCGTGACTCGGACTCGCAATATACCGGCTGCTCCAGCTGCTGCCTCCTGAAAAACAAGCGAGTCACGAACGATTAGTAGTGACCCTTCCCACAGATCTCTCGTAAATAGAGCATCGAAACGCAGAGACGCGAAAATTATTATTAGCTAGGCGTGATAACGGTGTTTAGAATCCTCTACACACGAAAAAAAATTGGTTAATGGATTGGTTGATATAGTCAAATTATAGCTTGCTAACACAAGTTTAACATTTTTATAACTAAATCACAGATGTCTATACTACTACTAGATTGCTAACTTGAGGCTTTGGCGTATGGAAAAGCTATAGTCGGCCGGATTTCTGGTTTCAGTCATTTTACCTAGAACAAAATGGCCGCTCCTGCTGCTTGCATAGGGTGCGTTCCACTTTACGCTCACGAGTCATGTCATCCTTGTTGTTTATCAAATGATAAACAAGGATAAACGATGCTCGCGAGCGTTGCGAGCGTTAAGAGCCGTTCTACAATGAATCGTTAGTCGTTAGTCGGAAGCAAATTGACCAACCACAGTCGAGTATTTCTCGAATAATCGATTGTGGTTGGTCAATTTGCTTCCGAACGACTAACGACTCATTGTAGAACGGCTCTAAGTGGAACGCACCCATAGAGTCCTAAATAAGTAGAGAAACGCGAACTCTACTCCCACCTAAAGAACTTTACCCCCACCTTGTCGCCGCCGCCGCCATTTTAGGCCCGCACGTTGCGAGCCTGATTGCCGTAGATTCTAGAACTCTACCCCCATCTTACCGCCGCCACCATCTTAGGCCCGCACGTTGCGGGCCTGACTGGTGGCTATAACCGACCAATCAGGAAGTGGGAACAAGTTCGCGTTTTTCTACTTATTTAGAACTCTACTTGCAGTATACCGACAATAGAATCGCATTAAGTTTAGTGACGGGAACCACACCTATGCACTAACACATACTGTCGCCATTTTCTTGTAGTAAAATGGATAAAATCGAAAATCCAGCCCGACACAGCTTCAATAGTTGTAAATGTTAAACTTGCATTAGCAAGCTATAACATGATTGTATCAACCATAGACATAGTAAGTATAGACTGAGCATTGGAGGAGTGGGGGGTAGAGTGAAAATAGAAAAGGAAGCACGCTTGTTGCAGCTCGTTCGTTCTCTCTCGTTCACGCATGCGTACAAACGTATATCTGTGGAGTGAGGAGTGTTATGGCCTTCACACATAAAATCGCGTAAGGACGTAAAACGTAAGCGTAAGAAAATCGACCAATCCCAATCAAGTATTGTGCTGTCCGTAACCCCAGTAGGGGAAAATACTCGATTGGGATTGGTCGATTTTCTTACGCTTACGTTTTACGTCCTTACACGATTTTATGTGTGAAGGCTTTTACCAAGCGTTACGACAGAGGAAGGAGAGAGAGAGAACGAACAAGCTGCAACAAGCGTGCTTTCTTTTCTATTGTCACTCTACCCCCACTCCCCAAATAAAGGCAAATGCTCGGTCTATACTTACTATGTCTATGGTATCAACCAATCTATTTTTTTCCGTACAGTCTTAAACACAGAAAAAAATTTTAATTAGCTGTAGACGTTATAGCTAAGGATTATAAACATTTAGCTACAGCAGACACTTTAATGAGTGGTTATGATAAAACGCGTTGCAATGATTAGCACATAATTTCATGTTGCAGACACAAGTTTTGGTGATTCTCACAATACCATTGCAAATCGGAGTTTCCAAAGCAAAAATGATAATAAACGATTCGTTTTTAATAGTTTTAATTCTAAATTTAGTTAACAATGGCTGCAGAGAAAGCAGCTTTGCAATTGTTGTAAGAGTCTTTAATATAATTGGTTTATGCACTTAAGTCCAGCGAGGAACTAAGGGTAAAAACCAATCATATTAAAGAATCTTGCAACAGTTGCAAAGCTGCTTTCTCTGCTGAACGCAGCCAATAGCAAAAACACAATTATATCTCGCCTTAGGTGCATGCCCAAACAATGCACAAATGACTATGACATGTGGACGAGCTTCTCTTATATTACTAGGGGTGCGTTCCACTTAACGCTCGCAACGCTCGCGAGCATCGTTTATCCTTATTTATCATTTGATAAACAACAAGGATGACATGACTCGCGAGCGTTGCGAGCGTTGAAGTGGAACGCACCCTAGCTGGGCAAATTTTATTTACGAAAAACGGACGCCGTCTAGCGGCAATCCTGCAAAATTTTCTTTCCCTAGACAACAAAGAGAATTAGCTGGAATAGCAAACTTTCAGTTTGTAATCGATATAATTATAGCAGATAAGAGCCAATTTCATCAACTACGGTTAGACTAACCGACGATTAAAGTTAGCAGGGTGGCCAATAGATATGAAAACTTATCATACTTACAATTAACCTGAAATTTCAGTGAGAAGTAGTATCAGACAGTATTACATACTGGAGAAAAGTTAAAGATTTTATTATATAAATATACAAATATAGTGTTTTATACAGGGTGGTCCTCGTAACGGTCGCCACGATTTTTAAGGCACTTACAATAATCTGACAAAAAAAGTCATATACAAAAATTTATCAGTTTCTAACCGGCAACAAATTGCAATAATAAAAATTGACCAAACTTTTTCTTCATAAAAAAGTAAGGTCACCTTGAAATTTTTAAATGGAAACCCCAATTTTTTATTGCATATTCTTGTAGCTTACCTCGAGAG
>NJRP01000278.1:94760-114120 GCA_003063835.1 Aphaenogaster floridana
CCTCCCCCGCTCATACGTGTACTGTCTATATACACATATCAGCAAATTACTTCTCTTAGCACTGATACAAACTGCTATATTTTTCTAATTTTTTTGTTAATAACTTTTTAACAAACAATGACCCCCGACTAAAATCACTTGCATGTTACTCGGGAGGGTGTCCTTGACAATATATGTCAAATTCAAGGTCATCGGAAGTGGGTCCCCTTAACCCCATGTTTACCATTATCTGGACGAGATAACCGACTTATTTAGCGATTTCTTGATGGAAAATCAACGCCGACCATCATGTTCTTAAATCGAGCATAATATTAATGATACAAAATTATTAGCGACATGAAGTTATTATACTGGAAGAAAAGGGTTCAGTTACTGTCAAGCAGTCCTATATTCTGAAATTTTATGGCAGAGATTTCTGCGGCGGTGAAAAGTCGCCAACTTAAAGAACGACCTCTCGGGAGAAAAAAAATCATCCCGGATTCATTAGAAAATACCTGGTTGAAAAGCAGCGCGCAATTTCCTGAAATACTCTGAAATATAAATTCTAATAAGACACCGAGGCCCTGTCGAATTGAGCCCCGAGTAACTACTCGGAATGCTCTTCTCTGCATAACTGCCAACTCTGACTACGAGACGAGAATTTGCATCAGGAGCGTAGTTAGTTTTCTTCTCTTTTCTGCCGACGTAAAGAAGAACAAAAATATAATACAAAAAAATTTTTTTTAATAAGTTCTCTCATTTATATATCAATCTAGTTCGGATTCGTGGCTTGGTTAATAACTGGATCAGTAAAAAAAATTACTCATAAATAATTAATAAAGTAAGAATTTAAAAGTATTTTAAAATATAAAAACCAGTATTTAAAATATAAAAACAAGAAAGTATAAACGGGGTATTTAAGGAGTAAAAGAAAATTAGAAATAAAGAATGAACTTTTCAGAAATAATATTTTCTTTAATTGGCTAGTATTTTGAAGCTGAAAATGTGTTGTGAATTCCTTAATTGCTTCGTACATAAATTTTTATCAAGTTTTAACTACAAAATTACATTATTCTTACTCACTTATCAGAACAATTATTACGAAACACACCAATTCTATCGACTTGATTGAAGAAAGAATTATTTCTGAAAAGTGTTCATTCTGTATTTCTAATTTTCTTTTACTCCTCAAACTAAAGAAAGATGAGGTCTTTTACAAACAACTTTCAAATTAGTGTAACTCTGTAAATATTGAAAATAGGACGCGGGTCTATATGACATTTTTGCTCAAAATGTCTTCAGAAATGAGCTCCGTAAGAGGCGGTAACTCCTCCTGAATCACCCTGTATAACAATGTAGGTAATGAAGTATTAAAATGTTTTAATTCTTAAAAGAAATTGCGCACACTGATTACAGCGCTGACTCCCAATATCCCATTTATACTTTCCTGTTTTTATATAAAAAATTACTCATTTCATGTGTACAATTATTTTAAAGTGCTAAGTAATTGAGAGTTCAAATCTTCCAGCATCAAAATATCCGCATTATAACGAGGTCGACTCCTAATCTCGAAATTCGATGATTCGTAAAAACCTATCATTCCTCAGATTTGATTATCGATATTCTCGTCTTGTGACGATAACATTGTAAAAACGATATTGTTCCACGATATTGCACAAGTCATACGAGTAACAGGAAAACAATTTGCGTCTTGATACACAGTAAAAAACATTGTGCACTTGTGTTAAAACCGATCCTTGTTAAAATTTTCGTGTTGAATTTTTAACATACCTGAGTGTTAATTTAACATAATGTGATTATGTTATTTGCATATTTTGTGTTGATATTCAACATTTCTTAGTGCTAAATTTATGAGAATAAGTGAACAAATAACATAGAAATAATGTAGTTTTAAAACGTAAATTCTGAGATAAATAAATAAAATTTTTATGTTAATTTAACATATTATAACTGTTAATTTTACTGAAGAAATATGCTTCCACAATTTGTTTCCGAATTGTTTCAAAGTGTTACATTTTTGTGTTACTTTTTAACATATTCATCTTGTGTTAAATTAACACAAAAATTTGGGTAGACTGTTTGAAACACGTAAAATGTGTTAAATTTAACACAAATTTTCCAACTGTGTAAAAGTAAAGAAAGACATCTATCAGGTAAGATTAACAGGGACTCGAACTACGCCACTGCGTTCATTCTAAATACTCGCTAACCAAAACGCAACGAGCGAGACTGAGACGCAATAAGCGAGATAGCAATTATCCAGGCTCTGTGCCGCAAAGAAATAATCGCTTCGTACGATCGTATTTCTATCGAGCGCGGCGGAGAGAACTCGCCTCGCCAGAGGATCGAGAAGCGCACGAAAAAATCACGCGCGGGACGTAAAGCGCGAACGGCTGGTTTTACGCCGCCGATTCGTCGGTCATTCTTTGAAATTCAAGGGCAAGTGACTCTGCTCGAGCGTTAAACTGTCGAATAAGTCGAGAAGATGCGCGGAACGATGCACGGTTCCGAACAATTGAAATATCCGATTAACCTTCCGGAGGTCGCGAGTCTCCATGGAACAAAGATAATCGCGGATCACCTGAAAAGTGCTCTGTCTATTTTACTATATAATGAAATCATATAAAAATAATTATAGATGCAATTGTCTTGACTATCAATTTAACGTATCTAGAAACATAAAAAACATGTTTCAATAAAAATATTTATTCAATTAAGGAGGGTAGAGAAATTTAAATGCACGAAAACTCGGTAAATTTTAACTCGTTAATATAAACATTGGAATAAATTAAATACGAAATTCTTTTGTGAACTATTTATACTATATATTAACAATAAAAAACTATTTACAGAGTTAGAAAATATTAACATATGAAGCCGCTGCAATCTGATCTATCGTGCGGTGTAAATTGCACGGAGCTGTGGTTTTGTAGAGATTGTGGGTGATCTAGTTAACATATTTAATCGAACCAAACGGCATTATGTTTCGGAAGCTTTCTACTATAGAATAAACTAGAATAAAAAAAATCCCGTAAAAATTAACAAAATGGCGGTAAAAAATACAAAAAGAATAAAGAAGTAGTGCTTTTTATTGCTATAAAATGTAAATAAATAACAGTATAGTTGTTTGCAGTCAGTTTTGTAGAAAATTTAATGCTGTTTATTTTTTAAAAAAATACATCTCGATATCTTTGTTCGTTCCTGAGTTGTAAAACCGTTGAAAAAGATGGTTTTGAGAAAATCACGTTTAAGGTTTTGATATAGTTTCTCAAAGTGAAATATTTAAATATAATAAGATTAAAGATAGTTATCGTAGATTAATTATCGTTTTGTGAAATATTTAACTTACGTCCATTAAAAACTGTGGGAAAGTACGGAAAAATACTTCTCTGAGAGAGAAAGAGAGAGAGAGAGAGAGAGAGAGAGAGAGAGAGAGAAGAATCATGTTATTTGAAAATGCAAAAAACTGAAAATTAATTTTTCGATATTTCAAACCACTTTCTATCCCCTTTCAAACAACCTTTCTACCCCCTTAAACGAAAAAAATTAACTTTTTGCATATAAATATTTGTCAGTTTTCTCTTGAGGTCAACATGCACCTCTCAGGACGCCGCGACCACTGGAAGATTAATCAATATTTGAGCCGAAGATGATTGAACGCGAGAAAATCGAACTGGAAAGCAATCTTTCTGACAGACATCCGAGAAGCCAAGTTAAAATCGAAGGTTGGAATAAATCTGGAAATCTGGAACGATCTCCTGGGAACATCGCTCAAGTTGAGGCGTCGTTCAAGCTTTCGATAAGATCGCGTAATTCGGGGTGCCTCGAAGCGAGAACGAAGCTAAGATGAGCTGATGTGAGTCGAGCGGTTGCATCTGGCGACAGCAGCTGCGGACTTTTTCGGATCGCAGTGATGACGACGTCGTCTCGGCAGTGGCATCCTTTCCTTCGAGACTCATTGCGTCGTCCTCGCTCGAGGAAGAGAGAGAGAGAGAGAGAGAGAGAGAGAAGATTGTCCCACAATCCCGGTATTCTAAATTCGCGAGAAATTCCCAGTCAGGTTAGCAATTACGCAAGCAAAATAAAGAGTTACCCAAGAATCGCAATTTATTAACACTTAACTTAATACATAGGTTCATTTATCGATTCATGTTGTTTATAGCATTTAATATCTTTTTATGTTGATATATATCATGCCTTAATATATCATATATTATCTTATTTAATATGGGATAACGCTCTTTATTATCATGGAGTAATTTTTGGGCCTTCTCACTCACTGACCGCGGCAAGATGTTCTTGAATTAGGTGAAAATTCATTGTGCTTCACTTTTTTCACACTGAAGATGGCTAAAAGATTAACTGAAACGTATAAAAGGTTTCATATATGTAAGCTTTATTAAAACTTAATTTATTGAACATGTATTAAATCGTTCCACAAAATTTATTGCACTCTGTCTTCCGCGCTAACTCCCATTAGCCCTTTTATTCATTTTTTTGTATTTAAAATTATCGGGAGTTCTATTATCAATCTTATTATTTATCTACTTAATGTTTTTCTTTGTCCTAACAAGTGAAATGTGTGTTCGGGAAGTCTGATCAAATGTTAGCGTTCGAAAGATCGATGCAATTAGGGTCGATTTGGTGACTTTGATGCAGCATGCAAATGCAACGGGACGAGAAATGACAGGGCGAATCGTTGCGCGCGACATTGCGAAAGAAAAGTTTCGTGAAAGCGACGAGTCGGCAGTCTCGTGCCTCTCTCGACGGAAGAAATCGGCGCATGTCTAAAACGGTTAGCGATCTTTCTTTCCGCGGCTGGCATTTACGTCGTGTCCAGTAATTGCGCGTTCCGTACACTCGGCCGAATGCCATAAAGGACCGGCGATCGTGCGTTGTGCCTCCAAACGTTACTCGTGTCTCGCCATAACTGGGTTTAGTGCCGACCGAGAAAAAAAGCAGCGAAAGGAAAATTGAGTAAAAAAAGGAAAGAGAGCTGCAGACAATTCGATTCCAATATCTATCTTACAGAAATTTGTTTAAAAATATCATGTTTCTTTTTAAATTTTTGGAAATGGCACATCTAAGTAACGCTGGAATTTTTCTTTGGAGATTTTCAATCTCAAAGGTCCGAATTTTCGAAGATTTGAAGCTTCATAGAAGATCTTCAAGGATCGAAGTTTTGAATTTTTTTGTACTAAATGTTAGTTTTGTTTGAAAAAAATTATTGTGTAACTATATTTTAAAAAACTAAAATGTATCATTTCGCGAATATTGACAAATGAAAAAGTTAATTTATTAAATTATTTCAAAATTAATAAAAATGATTAATTTTGCAAGATTTTGCATTATTGTTTTTTACCATGCCAATACATTGGTTTTATGTTAATTTATTATTACAGTAACTCAGCATGCGCATCTTATGTTTTTAGTTGAAAATTTTGAAATTACATAGAGAAGTTTCAATCTTTAACTGTTTAGGGTTTTGGGGTTGAAAAATTCGAAAACTTCGATATTCGAAGTTCTCTTCGTTTCTTCGGATTCTTCGAAGTTTTCAAAGTTCGAAGTTGCGAAGCTTCGAATGATTAGGACCCCTACATCTAATTGTAAGCGTCGCGTCGGTCGCAAAATCTCAAGTAAATTTCGACGCAACAATGGTGCTAGATTTAACGATCGCAATTCAACTATCTTTTCATTTAACAACGGTATTTGTTAATTCACGACGGACAAGACAATCTCATTGCGGGCGGTATTTATCGTTTGTACCTATCCGTCGACAGTCGCGCATTCCGTCACGACCGCCATTGTCGTTTTCCATTCCCAAGCCGATTATTACGCAAACGAGATCACCCGTTAACCGGTCCGCTGAAATAATAACGCGTAATTTCGCCAACATTTTTGCTTCGCTCTATAGGTCTTTACACGTCCGTTTCAAACGCTTTTCCAATCGAGAAGGTAAATTTTTGTGTGGAATAAAAATAATTTAAAAAACCTAACACAAATTCAAGGCAAATTAAACAATAAAAAGAAAAATAATTTAAACATTTCAGTGGAAAAAGTTTCAGTTCTAAAATTATCTCGAATTTCGAAGTGTCAAACTTCATCCGAAAAATCCGAGGTCCTTAAAATCTCTTACATTTGTGGAAAAGCGAGGGAGCTTACGTCATTCGGATCCAATGCGGAATTGCGCGCGTTTCCCATAGGATCGTGTTTCTTCGTACCCGGCGGGTGCCATGGAATAATGGACGTGCCCAATTAAACGAATTAATTTGATAAAACGCTCGAATGACGAGCTCGGCCGAACCGAGAGCGACCGGACACTCGTCGCAGGACGAACAAAGGAAAAATTAACGCATGCCAGGATGAACGTCCTAATAATCACGTAATCCTGTGAGTACACTCAGGAAGATTACGCTTCAAGAGTTTCGCTCGTCTGCAACGTCCAATTTAGAAAACGTGTCTTTTTCAAAGGCTTATTTTTAGTTCTTTACAGCTTTAAAATTCTTATTAGTATCATTATTATTATTATTAAATTGATTATCAATTTAATCTAACGTTATATTACTATTTCCAGCTTTAAGACTGCGTTTCAAGACTGAAAAGTAATTGGCGCGTAGTTGGCTGAGCTATAAAATGTACATAAATTCACGCAATAAAATATTATTAGACAAAAAAGATTTGATCGAAAATAGCCTTTATATTGTGTTAGTCACATATCGGTCTATATTCACTTATTAAGAGGTTACATAGGTTTGTTGCGCGCAAAAAATGGGCTATTTTCGGGAATTTTCTTCTCAGTAAATAACATAGTAATCACACAATATATATATATAGGTTTTTTTATATTTAATTCATTATATATTTAAATGTATGTATATGTATAAAAAATTATGAAGTTTTATGAAAAATTGTAATTTTATGGGAAGTTGCGTGTACCGTACATAGTTCCAGTACCTGCACGATAACTCAACGAGCTTTTAATATTTTTCGATCAAATTTAACTAAAATATTCTTCATAACATTCTCTACAAACTGTCGGGAGCTTTTTCCTATTTTCCATCTTGTTTTTTTTTTTTTTTTACAAAAAAGTGGCAACAAATTTTGAAGCAAAATTGTAACATTTTCTTCCAGTTACCTAATTTCGTGAATTTTTATAAATTAAAAAATTTCCCCCGACAGTTCGTAGAGAATGTTATAAAGAATATTTTCGTTAAAATTTCATCCAAAAATATTAAAAACTTGAGTTATGGTACAGACACTGGAACCAAGCACTGCACTGGTGCACGCAACTTCACATAAAAATTATAATTTTTAATAAAACTTGCATTAATTACTATGTTATTTACTGAGAAAAAAATTCCCAAAAATAGCCCATTTTTTGCGCACGACATAGGTATGTAACCCCTTAAGGCTTATTTATAATTTCGAATCGACAATTTTATCCGAAATAGCAGAACAATATTTGTCGTAAAATAAGATAACGATTAATAAACGATAATAAGATATTCGTCTATGTAACGAATAGAAAGAAGAACCGGAATATCGCGTCTCCCTTCTTATCATTTTTATCCAAATGTATAAGGTAAATGTCCCAATGACTGAACTAATAAAAAGGTATAATCGGTTCTGTATTATTATTGATTAATAATTAGTGACATTGCAAAAGGAATTAATATCCACATGAAACTTTGTTTTGTCGATGTCTTGTTTTATCAAAAAAATGCTAACATATAAATCTAAGGAAACACACTTAAGTGAAATTTAGTAACTTAACTGAAAAAACAAGTGATGTTCCAATAAACGAAAAATATAAACCCAATGATTGAATACTCATTAAATAATGCCATAAATACTGAAGCATAAAAATATTAAGTTTTAGTTTAAATGTTTCAAAAATGTAGACACTATGTTTTACTCAAAATGGTAAGAAGATGAATGAAAATATGACTGTCCTTGCGACACTAAAAATAAACAACTTTTTTCGCAATAATTTGCAATCAAATTATATGTTTTCATTACTTATTATGATACAAAATATTTAACTTCTTTTTATTTTGCCATTTTTTTGTTGTTATTGACAAATATCTTAATAATTTCATATTTTAATCATTGGGTATTTAGTTATTGGGACATTTATCTTAGGATAAAAATCGGCAATGACGTAAGCAGTAACGACATAAAATCAAATTCGTTTCAGTACCAAAATGCAAATACAAAATTAACATTTCTAATTTAAAAATATTAACAAAATGTTGGTAGATTGAAACGTTTACGATCGTTTATTTCAGGTTTACAAAATTGATGGCAATTTCGAAGTGACGCACGACAGGCTCACGACATCACGGAATTCTTCATCCACGCCGTTCGAAGTGTCCCGACGGCCAAAAAACGATTAATATTCCGGGCCGTGGCCTCGCGCGTTTATGGAAAGCAAAACAAAAAAAAATGCGAGCGATCAATGCGAACGCGAGCCGAAGTGCACCCGCGAATGGAAAGTAACCGGACAAACGAGTTTCGCGGCAGACGCCGTCCCACTTGCGTGTTGCAAAATCAATTTTGCAATGCGCGCACAGAGTGACAGACAATCCGAAATCCCGTAGAAAGCCATCAAAACTCCGACGAATTCTCGTAATTAAAGTCCGTTAGCATGATAAAAGAAAAACATAACAGATACATTAAAACATTGTTATTATTACAAGCATAATTAAAATACTATTCAAGTTCAAATTTTCGTGAAACAATTATTACATTTGTGCAATATTTAAACAAAATTGCGTATTAAACTGAATCAAATTAATATCAAATTTTATTCAAGTTTATCAAAGTTAACGAGAATTGTAACGGAATTAAATTCGTTATTATTCTGTCATTTTCAAAAACCTAAATTTATTTACGTAAATACAATCGCGTCAGAAATTACGTTTATTCAGTCGATTGTTTCACAGAATTAAAATTATAGAATTTTTGGTGGAGCTGAGAATCACCTGTTTCGTGCACCTCGAAGGGCTGCGCGAGACATGCTAGGCAAATAAAGTGATCCGAGAATTCGCGCGATCGCTGCGACTCGATTACCGCTCGATAAATCGTGTACTCGGGTCCAAGTAAGAATTTTATCTCGTGAAAGTTATCGCGCGGCTGTCTTTATTTAGTAGATACAACGGGTTTATCACTTTCGACAAAAATGTGCAGCCGACTAGAATGCAGGCGTACAAAGGAACGCGTACGTGATTTGTATCTCCGACTCTGTCCGTATTCAATAAATTAACGATAAGACACTACAATGTCCTACCTTTTTCAATTCATCGACACGTAATTATGTAACTTAAGCAAAAGTTGCCGATCAACATTACATTCCAAGTTTTATCGAAACATGTCATTTATTATGTAGGTTATACGTTAGTTGCACGTGTTATTTAATTTTATATTATGTTTAATAAGTTTATATATATATATATATATATGAAATAATAACAGCATTATTGTATATGTATAAATTGTTACGTGTATGAATTAAATTATATCATCGACTTTCCTTGACTGATGTTGGCATAGCTAACGCATCGTGTATATCTTCGTCGACTGATCGACGTGCACATGTTTCTTATGCATTCCCCATGAATTCCGTTACGTAATACGCCGGCCGTTCCATGGGTCAGGCCCGATCTATCTGATCGATACGTCGCTCCGATCGATCCAGACGTAGTAAATCTCATCGAGGAAATATCATCGCCAGGCGCAACGATACCCTGTCTATTATGCCTTGAGTTCCGACATACTTTGTTTTATATATAAACATAATAAGATTAACAAATATTAATAATTTTTAATGAATGACTTAAGGGATTACATACACCTTTGGCGCGCGCAAAAAATGGGCTATTTTCGGGAATTTTTTTCTCAGTAAATAATATAGTAATCAATGCAGGTCTTTTTTCTTTGTTATATATTTGAGTGTATGTATACACAAAAAGAACGGTTTTGCTAAAATATCTAAAAATTTGGCCAGATATCGATCTACAAATAATTTTGTTAGACCATCAAAAGTAACCATGTAGGACACTCAAACATGATAATAATGCTGCAAAAAGTTTTGATATTCTAGCAACTATTTTGGGCGTCCTACATAATTATTTTAATGACCCAACAAAATTATCTTCAAATCTGTATCTGGCCAAATTTTTTAATATTTCAGCAAAACCATTCTTTCCGTGTATAAAAAATTATTAAGTTTTATAAAAAATTGTAATTTTTATGGGAAGTTGCGTGCACCAGTGCATGGTTCCAGTGTCTGCACGATAACTCAGCGAGTTTGTAATATTTTTGAATGAAATTTTAACGAAAATATTCTTCATAACATTATTTACGAACTGTCAGGAGCCTTTTTTAATTTTCCATCTTGTTTTTTTATAACAAAAAATGTGAACAAATTTTGAGGCAAAATTGTAACTTTTTTATTACCTATTGTTACCTAATTTCGTGAATTCTTATAAATTAAAAAATTCCCCTCGATAGTTCGTAACTGTAACATTTCTTTACAAGAAAATATTATTTTTCAGATCGAACTAACTTACAGTGCAAAGTCATGCAGACACTAAAACCATGTACGCGCATCACTGGTGCATGCAACTTCCCATAAAAATTACAATTCTTTATAAAACTTGATAATTTTTTACATACATACGCTCAAATATATAACGAATAAAATAAAAAAATCTTGCATTGATTACTATATTATTTACTGAGAAAAAAAATTCCCAAAGACAGCCTATTATTGCGCGCGACAAAGGTATACTACTATCATAAATATTTGCTCTAATTTCTACATGAATTTTTTTATGTTTAATTTCTATTCTAATTCTGTTATATTCTCTGCATATGTATGTAGAATGAAAAATTTTGATCTATCAAACATTATCATTACATTCAATGTCCACTCTTAAAATTGTTCATTATATAATCTTTTGAATTTCTATCATTTTATTAAGAAAGACAAAGTAGGCAAATACTTATGGACGGTAGTGTATGTAACCCCTTAAATGAATATTAAAGAATATTCATTAAAGTTTAAATAAATATTAACACAAATGATAATACAATTGGAAATTTAATCCTTTTATTCCGTCTTTGGCCTCATCTCGCCGGACACGTGATCAGATCGCCGGAAGAAAAATGAAAAAAATGTCCCTCGGTTTTTTTTTTCGACATCCTCGTCCGTCCGGTTTCACACTTTTCACGATGCGGAAAGGGCTTCGCAGATTGACGGACAGATGCGTCCAGGGAAGAGGTCCTCGCACGCAGTTTGTCACGCATGAATATGTTAATACACGTCACACGCACACACACGCGTATACATCATTCTCACAAACACTCGTGATTGATGCGCGACCGAAATTTTTCATCTTTGTTTCTACCCCTCCCTGTCTAGCTCCGAATGGCTATCCGAACTATTTTTTACCCCTTTGGAAATATATTTCCCCTGTTCTATCTCAACTTTCGCAGACTCTCTGTAAGTTACACGATCGAATTTTTGATTGATATGCATTTATTCATTGCTAATTTATTCCTACTTTCTCATTCGTGATTTTTTGTGGATCCTTTTCGGGTTCACTTCGAGACCGAATGCCGCATACAGCGAAGGGGTTGGACACGCGAGGGTACCTTTTGTATCGATGAGCAACCGGGCAGTAGAAATCCGATCTACGTGTACCTGTTTCTCATGTAAGCGCGGTGGATAATCCGTCTGTCGTACAAATACGGCAGTGCTTTTAATGCGATTTGATCCGGTCGAGAAAAAGTAATAACACAGCATATGTAAAACAATAAAATATAAGAAGAGAGAGTTCCGAATACATATGAAATATAATTATCATTAAAAGTAAAATTATTATATTTATTACATTTATTGGCCTTCTATCGTTTTCTTATTTATTTGTACTAATATAATTATGCGTCGGACAACGTTTTATCGGTAACTTTATTATGTTCTATCTTTTTACATTGTTATTTAAACTATGACTGCTAAAGAAGACTCTGTGTTAGTCGAAACGTCAGTTGCTTTTAATTAATAAATTACTTAATATTTTATATCATCTTAAATTGCTCATTCTTGGCCTCATTTCTATTCCTTGCTTTGCATAATACGAGCCATATTAATTGTTACTTATTTTAAAATTATTACAAATTAAAAATAAATAAGAAATTAATTATAAAGAGATCTATAACAATTATAATATTAATAATTTTTAATAATGACATAAATAAATAAATAAATATTAAAAAATACTTATTCAAGTTTAAATGAATATTAACACAAATAATAATACAATTATAAATTGTAGATTTCTTGCTTCCGGTGCACCAAATTAGTATTCTTACGATCGTTCGATAGAATGTCTGTATCACATCGCGCCTTTGTTTGCAAATATAGGTGTGTATTCAGGGGACTCGTTTGGTTTACCTTGTCAAAAATCAATGGGATTCTCTCCCCCTAGCTTTATCGGCGACGACTTCATCACGGCGGCATGGAAATTCGGCGAATCGATAAATCGGCGGCGGCAGCGGCGACGATGCATCAACATTGACATTGTCGGCCCACCGTGATTTATGACGTGCCTATATTAGCGACACTGTTTTTTTTTTCTTCTACAGTCGACCGATTTCCGTACGACCAGGTGATCGTCCGTCATCCCTCGATGAATAAATCAAGCGACGTATGCGCCAGTGAATACGCTATATCGAGAATATTCGCCGTGCGGTGATTATCATTTGTCAATCAAGCGATTTTTTTCCTGTACGCCTGCAATCGAGGCAGTAAATAGTCCAACACTTCTCTTTATAATTTAAAAGCACAATTTCTAAGCTCAGCAGATTAAAAATCAAACAAATAAATAGGGCTATGAGCCAAGCTGTCTGTCGCACTAATATATTATATATTATACAATAAAATCAATACATAAATTGGTAAAGAGTACATACGTTTTGACCTTTATATAATGTGGTCATCTTCAGTGTAATTAATAATAATGAAAACAAAAAAATGCGTTATACAAGATACACGAATTCGAAGTTGTCGCACGCATACAGAGAAAAATATCGCCAAAAGTTGTCCAGATATTAAAAAAATGCGGCAATTGTACGTTACATTGAAAAATGATGCGAAATGTCGTTCAAATATAAAACGATGCAGTGGTAATTCATGTAACACAATGTGGGTGAGTCTCTGGGATGTAAAGTTCCAGAATGTGCACTCAGAATTGTCATGTCAAAATTGATCGTGATATACCTAGAAAGACAAAGAAATTTCGTAACCGAAAGTAAAAAATCTGAATGTCAGACACCAGCAATTCTGTTAATAGTTATGTGTGTTGGAAGGGAATTACTTCATTTTTTATATCTGGACTACTTTTGGCGATATTGTTCTCTGTATGCGACAACTTTAAATCCGTGCATCTTGTATAACGTACTTTTTTGTTTTATTATTATTAGTTACACTGAAGATAACCACATTTATATAAAAGTCGAAACGTATGTAGGGGAGACCGGGGCGAAGTCGTCACTACAGTTATCTCGAAATCTGTATGTTGTGTGAACTCGTTATTAAAAAATTAAAAAATCGGCATCGAAAAAAAATGACGACTTCGCTCCGGTCTCCCCTACTCGTTACTAATTTATGTATTGATTTAACTGTAGAATATATATTAGCGCGACGAACCAGCTTGGCTCATCAATCCCATTTATCTATTTAATTTTTACTTCTCCTTATAAATTGCAAAACGATATTTACTGTTCGATATTTATGCAAATTATCCGTTTCGATATAAAAATTTCCAAACAAATAAAATTTGAATAAAGGCTCTCTTAATCAAGACAACGGGATGTTCCATCGAAATCCGAGATTATTCTAGAAAACATCCTATCTACGAGTACTAGTCGTCCCATTCGCGTAGTTTTCTGTCACGCCCACGTGTTGGACTTCAAATGCAGCCTCACGGTACAGAATACGTCCGATCGTAACGCAGAATCACCGCAATCCATTTACATCTAATGGTATACGAGGCGAGGATCGAATAAGAAGAGAGATATATTCGCGCCCGTAGTCTGGCGCGACCGTAATCCGAGACTTCCTTGTTTATTCGTATGGAGTTTCCGCGAAAGCGGCATAAGGCATATACAGACGTTCAATTTTTGAAATAAAATTTATTGAGAAATTTAAAAAATCATGCGCAAATATATATCTTAAAATAATTTAAAATTACGAATGGAATATGTCTTAAATATATTACCTGAAATTAAGACACACACACAATTCATTAATGTTAATCATTATTTTAAGATTATTTGGCCCTTATATTCCTTCATATTACTAATTATAAGATCGTTTTGAGATAAGAATTCTAATGCCGAGGCTACATTAATTTTCCTTTTTTGACAGACCTATGTTCTCGTAATTGCAAAAGTGAGTTACTTACAAAATGACGTAGCTTCGATCAAAGCGTCTAAATATTATTATTAGAGTTATACACGGGTGTTCCAGACCTACCGTGATGCCTGTTAATAATAGATTCCTGAGATCATTTTGAGATAAAAATCCTAATACCAAAATGCCGAAGCTATAGGTTTTGAATGAAAAGTATTGAAAGTTGATCAATTAAATTGTCCTAAATTCACGCGCTCAGGGTACGCATTATGAATCTATCCGAAAACGATTCCGTTTGGAATGATTCCGAAGAACAAAGAACAAGGATAAGGAAACGACAAAGACAAGTATAGGACAACTAACTATACCATTCCGAACGGAATCGTTTTTGAATAAATTCATAATATGTGCCCATGGCACATATTATATACGGTTATATATAAAATTATTCCGTTCGGAATGATTCCGAAAAACACAGGACAAAGATAGGAAAACTACAAGAAAACGACAAAGACAAGCATAAAACAAGTAACCATCATTCCGAACGGAATCGTTTCTGAATAAATTCATAATACGTACCCTGATATGGCACATCGTACAGTGGTGAACATATTATCAAGTATCAATCCTATTGTGAAAATTAATGTAATTCTGCATACACTTTCATTATTGTGCGATGTGTCTAAGCGCGCAAATTTCGAACAATTCGATTGGTCAACTTTAAACGCTTCTCATTTAAAAATTATTATAGTCTTGGCATTTTGGTATTATTTTTTCATCCTAAAATGATCTCAGGAGTCTGCCATTAACGGGTATCACGGGACACCCTATATAGTAATATCAGTATATTGGATCAGATATTGGATCAGATATTGGATCATACATATCCTCGACGTTTCGCGAATAAAATTCTTTAAGTTTCGATTCGGAAACAACCATCGACATACTTTTTTTCAAAACGATACAGAAAACCTCGGAAAACCCTTGTTGTTTTATTTATCTCTAGAGAACACGCATTGGGCAGAAAAAATAATTAAACGAGGATTAATACTGTCATTCGCGTGGCGACACATGTGTTTGGACAGAGGGCAAAGAGGCAGGAGGGAAAGAAAAATAATAAACAGACTCCCTCGTAATTCCGGGGGTCCCGGGGTCCGGTTGCTCGAGGGGTTGACGACGAGACGTGATATATGCGCGACAGCATATGTCGTGGCTATACGTATGTATACGTTGACGCATACCTCCGGTCTCTAACGTCGGAAAAATACGCGACACCCCGTAAGTGCACGAGCACGGGAGATATGTATGTCTCCCAGGGACGCAGCAGCAATAACGGAAATAAGAACCGACATTTCCGAACACGTTGAGTAAACAAGTTATTGCAATAACATTATAGTATCTACTTTTTCTCGTTTTAAAGTACCTTATCAGGAGATTAGATACTTATTACTTCGATATGTTATAATATTCCTATGCATTACACGTTATATCTCTACATAAATTACAACGAAATGTAATATATTGTTAAAATATATACTTCAAACATAATATATTGTCAAATTATTAATAAATAATAAGAGAAAAAGAGACAATAAAAAATAATATGGTACTTTTTTCGTTTTAGAATACCTTATCAGGAAATTAAATATTTATTACTTCAATATACGATTAGGTATGTTATAATATTCCTATGCATTACATACACGTTATAGCTCTGCATAAAATTACAACAAAATGTAATATATTGTTAAAATATATATTTCAAACATATTGTCAAATTACTAATAAATAATAACGGAGAAAAAGAGACAATAAAAAATAATTAAACAAATATAAATATGAGAAACGCCAATATCGGTCGGGCGGATTTTGGTGTCTGATAATAATTATTTTGTGAATTTTCCTACTCATGCGTAGGAAAAAATAATTAATTAATTTGAAAGACAATTTGATTTCTGCGCGAGGGCCCCATTTCGCTTCTACGTCCAGAGACCCTACTTGCGTATCTAGCGACATGCGGACTAGTCCTTACATTTGCATAGACCGTATTTCTCCTCTCATTACCATTATTATAAGCGCTTCGGCATTGTGCATCGGGCATAATGCCGCTGCACCCTGGCGTGGCGTCGCGCCGACATTTGCATCCCGACAAAGAGAGCATTCACGCCTCCTTTCTCTCTTTCTTGTCCTTCCTATCTCTCAATGGCAACCCTCGAAATTCTACACTCGAGAGAGCACTCGCTGCCGATTCACCGTGCTTAAGCGCCGCGGTGTAACGCATTATCGCCGCCGCACACTCGAGGAAGATGCATTTATGCGCACGTGTTTCCCACCGCGTCAAACGATCGAACGCGATGACCGGAAAAATGGCACGAAAGGAGGAACATCTCCTTTAACGAAGTTCCTATCTCGTGCAATACTCGGAACTAGGAGTCCTAATCATTCGGAGCTTCGCAACTTCGAAGCTTCAAAGAATCCGAAGAAACGAAGAGAACTTCGAATATCGAAGTTTTCAAATTTTTCGAAAAATCAAAGTTGCGAAGTTTCGAAGTTTTCGAATTTTTCGACCCCAAAACCCTAAAGTTAGAGATTTAAACTTCTATGTAATTTCAAAATTTTCAATTCAAAAACCTAAGACGAAACTTAAGATGCACATGCTGAATTGCTGTAATAATAAATTAACATCAAACTAAAGTATTGGCAAGATAAAAAATAATAACAAATTTTGCAAAATTAATCGTTTTTATTAATTTTAAAATAATTTAATATATTAAATTATTTTTCATTTGTCAATATTCGCGAAATGATACAACATTACATTTAAAAAAGTGAAGTTATACAATAATTTTTTTCAAACAAAACACGTTTAGTACAAAAAATTCAAAACTTCGAAACTTCGAAAATTCAAAACTTCGATCCTTAAAGATTTTCTACGAAGTTTCGAATCTTCGAAATTGAAAATCTTTGAAGAAAAATTCCAGCGCTACTCGGAACCGATTAGTCAGCCCATTAAACCCACTTAAGGCGATTTGTGATTTGCGACGGAATTCGGGACCGGAATCCTATTTATAATTCTACGAGCGTATCTCCCGTTCGGGAGATCAGAATTCCATTTACAATTTTATACAGCGCGTATTCCGATGTGTGTACGTCGACTCTTGTTCGCTGCATTCTGCGCGGCGCACAAAATTGCAAACAGATTTCTGCCTCGTATTTCGTCGCGAATAAAGGCGATGCCCTACAATTCGAACGTTTTCCCTTTCAAAAATTTGAAGATGCACGTACGTCCACGTACCGCATGTCTCTGTACTCGACTCAAATTGAATCGCATTCGTATTTCGTCGACAAAATCGGTCACCACGAGCAACACTCCAGTTCGCCGATGAAGATGCGACGCGGAGGTACGCAGGGATGCAAATCGAACGAGAGAACGAGAGTCGAATACAAATGCTCGCCAGTGTCGTAAACACGGAATCGTATTGCGTTTGCATGCGCGGCCGTGGCAATGCATAACGATATCTTACTAGGCAGCTTTTCGAAGCAGATGACGTCGCCTACAACGAGGGTTAGCGAGGACAGGGCCTGCAACACGCGGTGTGGATTACCTATCTCTGATTTCCATCGAGATACACGCGGGGGAGGTGAGCTCTTGTATCCGCCACGTGCGTGAAAAGGCTCACTTCTCGGTCGAATTAATGTCAGATATGAGATTAATTGGCTTAGGTGAGACACATTGAAATAAACGATACACGAGGATTAATCGGAGTCACGTTTTATGTAAATTAATTAATTCGCCTTTTCGCCATTAATTGGACGGATGGTTATCAGATTTTAAACAAGTTTACAGAATTATTATACATATACAGGATGTCCCATTTTAACTTTTACATTGCTATATCTCGCGAACCGATGATTTTGAAAAATGTTTCAAGTAAAACTTGTTCTGTTTCGAAGGGGACATCTTATGATGGACACATGTTTTCTCTAGGTGAAGGTGTTCCTGAGATTTCATGGTGATCTTTGCTTTTTTAAATGGAATCATATGATTTTCTTTATATAATTTAATTCCTCCAGTTATTTGGCATATAAAAGTATTAAGGTAAAGTTATCAAAAAATCAATTGTGTTTGCGAGATATTTTATATTTTATCCTCGTATATTTTGATATAAAATATAAAATATCTTGTAAACTATTCATTTTTTGATAACTGTTCCTTGATACTTTTATGCGTAGAATAGTACACGAAAAGAACGGTTTTGCTGAAATATCTAAAAATTTGGCCAGATACAGATCTGAAAATAATTTTGTTAGACCATCAAAAGTAACTACGGAGGAGGCTCAAACATTATGATAATGCTACAAAAAGTTTTGATATTCCAGCAACTTTTTTGGGCGTCCTACATAATTATTTTGATGGTCCAACAAAATTATTTTCAGATTTGTATCTGGCCAAATTTTTAGATATTTCAACAAAACCATTCTTTCCGTGTAGGATGAATCAATTGATGTGAGAAAAACACATGGTTGCTTTTCAAAAAAATTATGCAATTTGCAATATGCAATTACATAGGAGAAAAATAATTTACTGGCACAGCAGATTTTATGCTGTTGTAGCTGTTGTAAATCTGTTCGTTACTATGTGGACAGCAAGAAGATTTGTTAAGAGTACTAATCGCAATTTGCTGGATATAATTTTGCTGGATCAACGAATTATTTTGCTGTAAGAACAAATTATTTTTGTTTAATTATCAAATTATTTTTGCTGCATTAACAACATAATTTTGCTACATAAGCAAAATACATTAACAGCATTAAACATATGGTTTTGCTGAGGGAACAATTTAATTGGCTGCTTGAGCAAAACACGTTTGCAAATATTGTGGTGTGATTCTTGATTTAATCATTGAAAAATTATTTGATATCGCACAATATTGTAAGATATTT
>NJRP01000278.1:133455-151641 GCA_003063835.1 Aphaenogaster floridana
ATGACACCATCTTATGTGCCCCTCGAAACCGTACAACTTTTGTCTGAAACATTTTTGCTGAAAATGTTTCGTTGAAGAATTATCGAGGTGCGTTTTTTAAAATGGGACACCCTGTATATATATATACAATATATATAATTATTATTAATAATTATTAATATATAATATAATAATTATTATATTATATATTAATTATATTATTTTTATATTAAATAAGACAAATTAATTTTTTATTACTCTTTTATTAATAATTAATAATTATTAAATAATTAAATAATTATTATATAATAATTATTAATAATAATTAATTATATGTATATGATCAAATTAATGTTTTGACTTTTTTAAATCTTTATAGAAACTTTGAATCTTTATAGAACTCAATAATTAATTTCTCTTTGACTTTCGAAGACCGAGACATTGTATCCCGCGTGCGCCTTATCGCCCGGTGTTAACGCTTTAAAAGGCTGCGATAAATGAGTCATTTTCATAACATAATGTCTCGCGACAGTAAAAAGAAAAGAGAAATCGTCCAGATTACATCGAGTCTAAAACTTCGTTCTCGGACAATTTGCATAACGTTCCACCGACACGATAAGAAACGGGTTGCGAAGGTGGTCATTTTGTATCCGCGTTGTTGCATTTATGTCCCAGTTATCCTTTCGAGGATTGGTGGCTTTAATGAGGCGCGTATCGCTGATGAACACGCAGCTATCTCCGCTTACTCTTACTTTTTCTTCTTTCCCGCACAAAGTGAGTAGATGCGCTACCGAACGAACCGCTTCGTCAACTAATTGCAAAGTTACACGCTCACAACGTGATGCGTATAATGATTATCATCAATGGTTATTAACAACCTTTCTGCCTTGGATAACTGCTCGTTATAGAAATTAGAAATATCGTTCCGTTAAAGAAATAAAATCAACTTTTGAAATGATATATAAATGCAAAGTGAAAAATAGGTACTTTGAGAGGTATAATATAGCAGAGAGAACACAAGTCAAGGTTGGCCAGAAAAGTCCAGTGGGTAGTAAATTCCAGTTTTTATTGTCCCGTACTTTATTCAATGGAATAAACTAGCAAAAAGTATAAAAATGACTAATATGTAACACTAAAATATATTTATATAACTTTATGTAAAAAGATATTTTTGCTTTAATTAGTAAATTATATTAATCACTAACAAAAACTTTGAAATAAACTATATAAATGTTACTAAATTTTATATTAATTTTTAGTTTAATGAGAAAAACATAGTAACAGAAAAATTCCTATCAATATAGATCTGGTTCGCGTTTATCATTCAACATCTTATAACAAAAAACTAATTTATTTCCTACATCGATTCTTAATCTATTACAAATTTTATTTTGGGTAAAAATTGTGGAAAACACTCTCTCCATTGACGCTGAACTCGTCGGACAATTATGTAAATGCACGACAAAATTAGGGCGATAGATCTCAAGCTGCTTGTGAATTAAAATATCGATAAAAAGGTTTTTTCTATTTATTTTATTGTTTTTAATAGAAGAGTTTTTGTCGGTTTTTTTTTCCGGAAAATGCCAATTTTTACCACTGGCATAAACTTCATCCAAAAAAAATGTGGAATTTTGCCAACCCTGAAACAAGTTCAAGTAGAGACACGACTATTATACTATTATACTAATTGAAGAATATCCTAGAATTGTCGTTTGACTGCTTAGAATTTCTATCGCGTCTTTGGGACTCAAGTAGCAAGCTTTTCGTCTCATTCCATTCAACAATCGCCGAGGGCGGTACGGTGAGCACACGCCCGCGTCCTTCTCACTTTACTGCATCGTGGCGTTATCGGTATCGCGCGCGGGCTTTCGCGGAAATGAGGAATAATGAAATAGAATGGCCCATTGTGTAATAACAGCGACGATAATATCGCCACGACCGCCGTTCCCGGAATACGTGGTGTTGTTTGAGCATCAGGAGTTTCAAGTGCTCTCGAGTGTTCCCTTAAAGGTTGAATCCCTGAGAAGGTTGAATACAGATGAAACAAGAGCGCGAACGAACACGAATGAGCAATTTGCGTCAATGAGTGCGAATACTCATGGCGCCGCCAGTATCCATTCAAGCAACTTGTTCGTGTTCGTTCACGTTCGTCTGCTTGATTTAGATCCGTTTTTAAAGCAGCGTGAGACTTTAACGTGAAACTAATATAGTATCGAAAATTAAATACAATAAAAAAATTAAAAAGTATAATATAAAAATTCTATTTTTTCTATTTACTTTTCCTGGCTTTACGGTGTTAACTGCTTTCGATATTATTCTAGATATACGTTCAAAGAAGTAATACGTATAAAGTAATGTGTGTGAGAATAAATTTAGTATCGAGATTTCACTGATAAAAATAATATAAAAATATCTTCCGTAAATCGTAACTAATTTGACTGCAATCTATGTCAAGTTAAAGGATTTAATAAAATGTTTTAATGGATATTATAATACGTAATTATAATATATATATTATATTATATTTAAAAAGGATTTCATCAAAAAATTGAAAGGATTAGTGATGTAGCACATGTTGCTTTTTACATTTAATATCTTGCTCTTGATCCTTCGATTTGTATCTATCGTGCTTAGTACTGCTTAGTATACCGAACGGGTGTTTCGTGAAAAGACTATCCTTCCAGTATCCATAAGTCACGTTTATAAGCCGCTGTGACTGGGCATTCATTTCCATAACTGTACTCGCCACTCTGACGCGATGATCCGATAATTCTCCGAGCGAAACGTCGGCAAGGCATAAGAAATGGAAAAGATCGAGCGAATCAACCGTTAACGACATAATTTTTTTCGTCAGGGAGTAAGGGCGTTCGTTCAATCGCAAATCTGCTGCCGCGATACATTCCACAGTATTAACTATTTCCTTGGATATCTTTGCAGCAAACTAAGTATATGTGTAATCGCAAAACATCACAAGCTCTTTCTTACTTCATTTTTTATTGCTTTCAATTGTACGTAAAATTTTAATTGTATTAAATAAATAATATAATGTATTTGTATAGAAATATATTTATATATTTTTAAAGTATCTTTACCCCCTGATAAAATTATCCAAATAGACAAATTAAGGTGGTATTTAACACATAATTATTTAAAAAAGATAATTATTTAATTGTATAATTGTGTAATTGTACAATTATGATCAAGATAAAATAATCATACTTGAAATAATTACTTTACAAATATTAGTAATTGTTGAATATCGAGATAATTAATGTGAAGGCGTACATCAGCATATTTGGGAACTTTGTGAGATAAATTCCATTCGCGATTAAAATAATTAAGATAGCGACAAATGTGTCACTAATACGACCCAGAACACCGCTACTGTACAGTGTACATCGGTCCTAGGGACGCGATACAGTACTTCGATTCATTATTAGAAGGATCTTAGGAGAGGATGAGGCAAGAGCTAGAAAGAAAGGAGAAGAGGAGACGACACGCGTGGACTGCGGCGTGGCAGCTGCAACACGCGTGAACGCGTACAAGGAAGACGAGACGAAAGTAAAAGAAAGAGGAGAGACGATAGAGAGGAGAGGAGAGGACGGAGACAGTCGGAGATATCGCGAACACACAGTTACTTGTTCTCGACTTACGTGTTAATATACGGGGTGTGCCGTATACCTTGCTATCTTTGCTCTAAGAAACGTGCGATCGATTTTGCGAAAAATTTGTGTTAAATTTAACGTATATCGCAAACGTATATCGCAAACGTATATTCCAAACGATCAACTAAAATTTTTATGTTAATTTAATATAATATAGATATGTTAAATAGTGACATTAATACTACGTTAATATTTCAACATGAAATAAATGCAATGTTCATTATAATTTAAAGTTAATTGCGTGTAAAATTAACATATATTTTTTATGATAAAATAAACTTAAAAAAGAAGTTACTTTTTATATAAATGTAATTATTCAAATTTTTGATTAAATCAAAAAACAAATTGAGATTGCCTTGAGAGCCAACACTGGATATAATTGTGTAAATATCCAGTGTTGGCTCTCAAGGCAATCTCAATTTGTTTTTTTGATTTAATTATTTCTAGAGCCTTTATCGATTTAAGTTTTTGATTAAAGTAATATGTAAAAATTACACCATTGTTTTGTTAGAAATTTTATATTTTAACGAAAGAATTGTGTTAATGTAACATTTTGTTTTTGTTAAACAGTAAATATATAAAAATGTTTTTACATTCTCAAAATGTTAATACATTTTTTGCAATTTTATAGAGTATCTTGAAAGCTGATAGAAATTTTTATTCTGTGTAATATTTAAAAATGAACATTCTTATATAAATATATATAAAAGTTGCTACAATAGTTTTTAAATGAGATTAAAACTTGCTAATAATAAAGCTGGCGTTTCACGCGCTCAAGTATATGCCAAAACGCGTAGTAGTGATGTGACTTGGATAGCTCCATTAACGACATTTAATTTGTCATATAAACTTGAATAACGAGTCCTGTCATACCTCAATTATTGTATATTTTGTCACACAAAATATTTGCACGTAAAAAACCAGCGTTGTGATAACAAAGTTTCAATTCCTTTTGATTTAATAATTCTGGCACTCTAATAACATAATGAGATATTTCCAGATCACGTCGAGATCACACAATAAATGGTAATAAGTGATGCTATGTATATTAACAAAACGCTGTGAAAATAGTGAGCACAGTCGCTTCCACTTCTGTCATAGAGTAAAACCAATGCTTTTTCTGTAAATTTTAACATATAAAAAAATCGTGTAATAAATAAATCATTAATAATAAAAATTAAAGTTAAAGTATTATATTCTACATGTACTTTTAGTCAATGATTTCTTAGAATTAGTTTTCGTTTATCACATTAATTTTATGTTAATTTAAAAATACATGCAAATTGTGTTACTTTAACATTTTTTAGAAATTGTTTTAATAACTTCATATTTTTAATTAAATAAAAAATCACAAAAAATTGAATTGAATTTATATAACAGAAATGTGTTAAATTTACATATAAATGTGTTAAAGTTTAACACAAAAGTTTTTACCGCAGCATAATAAAAATACTCAAATTTCTAATAAAAATACTCAAATTTTTCAACTGTATAGATTAATGCGATTTAATTTTCAACTTTAATATCTCAATAATCAAGTTTAAATCGGAATAACTGTGGTTCGGTATATTAAATAAAAGATGAGAGTCTTAAACGTAGTACTTTTAACGGCTCGAATTAGATGAGATATCGAACGAATGAAAAGGACAAATAAACATGACTACACTCTATAAACGCACGTCCTTTCTCGTATCCGGCACGGGTGCAGGCCGTTCGTCGGGAAAATATTAGCGAGTGCAATCTCAAACGCCGGAACGTGACACTAGACAGGCAATCAAAGCCACTCAGGAATTAATGAAGCGTGAAGGTAAAAAACTGCGCTACAAATTATGTGTCGTCATGTCAATCGCGGCATCAGAATCATGTTTATGTCGAGGAACAGTGTTCCGATGCCCCCGTTCGAAAAAATACAACATAATTAGCTTATTGCAGTGAAGAAGATAGAAAATAAAATATTCATTACGTGTTTAAATCATAAATCTAGATTTAGCTAACACGCTCTGAAATAGGATTTGATCTAATTTCATGGATTTATTACATATGTCTATATATTACATCTGTAATAGACATATTACATGTGTCCGTATGCTTAGCGATACAAACACAAACAGATCATAAAATTCTAATATCTCGTGTATATAAAAAAATGATAGAAGAAAAAAAATTATCACACTTCAAATAAACCCATAAATTTTTAAAGCAGATTGTTTGGGAAATTTAAGTCTTGTAACGTATGTCGCGTTTCACGTATCTAACTTTGTCCGTTCCATCTCCCCAGGCAATAAATATTCCAAATTGTTTTCGAAAGTTACATTCGAGCAATCGCGTGTCATCTCGGATCACGAAGCGGGAGAACAATGTTTGCCTTTATACCTGCGCACCCCTTTTACTCTATCCTCGGGCCCCCTTTCTACTAAATTAATATTAGGAGTGACGGCTTCACGGTTTCGATACTACTCGATTTCCTGTAACGCATTCAACATATCGCTTAATTATCGTAGCGATATTTGTGCGTTTCTTCATTAAGCATTATGACAATAAATTAAAATTGATATTAAGAAAGATTTCACCTTAATGAATGCGTTGTAGTTGGAAAGAAACTCGCTCAATCGCGTTACAAAGAGTGCAAAAAATATGCGATTAATTTATAAAATAAAATTAAATTAACCTATTTATTATTTGAATAAATTAATGGATATTATTATATTAAAAATACATATATATCATTTATAATAATAGTTTTTATATGTATATCTATACATATAAAAGTTACATGGGTGTAACTTTATAATGTAATATAATAAAATTCATAATATAATAAAATAACAACAGTTCATTCAATCCGTTTCTTGTAGACTTGACAGTCTAATTTTAATTTGTTGCAGCTATTATAAATACTTTTAAAATTATTTCATCTATTCGTATATTCTTTTTACTTTATTTTGCTTCGTTCTCGAAAAATGCATCTATGATATCTTTTCGAATCCTTGGTCCTCACTGATTATGCTAATGGCGGATTATGTTGATGCTAACGATTATATGTGTTGATCTACGATACTAGCAATAAAAAGGATTATAATTCATTCTCTTTGGCGAACAGCTGTAAAGCATTCACTCGCGCACTCGCGACGAAATAAAACGCACAGAGAGTTTCCAGTCGTTATCCGTCGTATACACTCGGCAATGGTAATCGGATACCGAAAATCTCTAAGGGGTTGTTTAGGATCCTCTATACATGGCTGTGTAAATAGCCGAAGTACACGGCTACGTGCGAATGAATATTTATGACGACGCGCCGCGAATTATTATAATTCCGCTTGCCGGGTATGTATCTCGCCGCGTCGTCGCCTCGTGGACATAATGGCTTAAACGACGACTTTCGCTTCGGATCGAACTTGCAAATACGCGCCGGATCACGCAACAATCGCGAAACGTTTCCCGAGCGACTCTGGCGTGTCGCATTTATCTTCACGCATGTTTTAAAGATCGAGCGAAGTTATTCCTATCCGCGGGCAAATCGCCCGAGTCGAGGCTGCCGCCGTAAGTCGATCGTGCGTATACACTATATAGCCGAGGAAGCTTAATGGAGTATCGATCATTTCGTCCATTCGGTGTCGAATATCCCTCGGTATTTTTTTCTAAACGTGATTACATGTCATAAATGTCTGATTTACGTATGCAAAATAGCACCGTAAAATTACACATTCCTATATAGTTATAGGATCGTATACAAAATGTTACTGGAGTGTAACTCCCCAACAATGGCGCCGCGATAGGCAAAGATATAACAGAGAAAGAGAGAGGGAGAGGGAGAGAGAGAGAGAGAGAATCCAATATATTTCAAATAATACGCAGTAAGTTAATATAAAAAATATTAGGGTAATAAACTAACATTTTATTAAAAAATAAAAAAGATATTGATTTTGAGAAGTGACTGCCATTCAAAATATACAACAATTAATACAATTTGCTACTATCCGACATTTCAGATTACGTTACATTCTCAAATGGCAATCCTGAGTGTCGTCAGCATTTTCTAGAATTTTTACATCCAAGAAACTCACTCGCATTATGTTTCCATTACCATTGTAATTTTCATTTTTGAACAACATTTGACAATATCATCTTTCACTGACAATGTACAGTCAGAATAATTTTTATATTTGGACAACTGCCAGCAATATCAAGGTTTACTACATGATGCGTGTGACAATTTTAAATTTGCGTTTGGATATAACTTTTGTTATAACGTGTTTATTTAATTACTTATTTTCATTATTCTAATTCTACCTGTGCACTGAGGATGACCATAGTTAAGGTCGAAACTACCTATAATATAATATTATATATAAGGTGTTTACTCAAATCATGTAAAAAAAATTCCCTGAGAATTCCGGGATTTTCCAGGTATTTTTATTAAAAATTCTAGCTAAAATTAAAGAATTTTTAAATGCAATGTTTAAATGAATTAATTTTATTATACGTCCGTTTTAATGTTTCTTCCTCGTATAGTCTTCCAAAGATTATACTTATTCTTTTCTACAATTGAAGCTACGAAACCTATAGGATAGTATATAGAAGGCTAACTAGTATAGTAAACTCTCTTCTGTATTGTTTTCCATTGTTACCTTGATTTTTAAATAAAAACTCGCAAATCACATGAGAATGTACATGAATTGATGAATATACGCAGATGTGTATGCCAAATTTATTGCTAACCAATTATCGACATTCTGCATTATCTATGTTAAAAAAATAATTAAAGAAATCATTTTCAGAAAGAGAGAATTTAAAAGTAAAATTCAAAAATTTTTTCCCTGAATGTTAATAAAATTCCATGAAAATCCCTGATTTTCAAAGATAAAAAAGAAATCCCCTGAAAATTTCAGGTTTTTCCAGGTAGTAAACACCCTGAAAAGTTTATTCTTTATTTTTAATTTTCTTTTACTCCTCAAACTAAAGAAAGAAATCTTTTACAAACAACCTTCAAATTAATGTAACTCTGTAAATATTGAGAATAGGACCTGGGTTTATATGACATTTTTTGCTCAAAATGTCTTCAGAAATGAGCTCTGTAAGTGGCGGTAACTCCTCCTGAATCACCCTGTATATCAGTACGATGATCTTGCTTGGCTCATTAGCCCCTTTTTGTGATTTTTAATCTACTGAGCCTAAAAATTATCTTTTATTATCTTTAAAAAAGATATTTAAATTTTTTCAAAACAGCTATCCACAAATGCCTGGCTGGTGACATCAGGTGACATCAATACTTGGTCGGAAAAGCAAAATATCGAGCAATCGCGATACATCGTCGGTGCGTCGCACGTTAAGATGCAATTTTGGTGAATTCGCAATGGATCGTGAAATTTCGCGTCATCACTCTTCTCGCGCATGAAGAGTGCGTCGTTAAAAGTTAGAGTGTGTCCGTTACATGGCCAGCTTGGCTCTTTCCTTTCTCTCTCTCTCTATCCCTCTCTTTCTTTCTCTTTCACTTTGCGCGCGCGAGTGCAGCCGTGTAACGAGCCGTAATCTCGAGCGGTAATTTACGAAATGACAGTCCATAAATATTTCGTCCGTAAACTATGATTACGGGTTTGATCGACTCGCCCTCCTCCCCCCCTCTTCCCAGCCAGAGTTCTTTTTCCGCTTTCGTACGGTCGTCGTACGCCTTAACTGTAACCACGGCCGCTGCGCCGCGCCGCTCGGCTTTAGCGTATCGCTACAAGAGAACGGACACCGTTTGACGGAAATCGGAACGCGCGGGACGCGGATACGTGCGTTTAAACGCGTCGTGAGTGCGCGAACTGGAACGGGGTCCGAATAGAGAAAAGCAACGAGACGCGGAAGATGAGGCGCGCATGCTCGCGTCGCGAGATATCGCGCGCAATCGGACGTGAAGATATTCTATTAGCGTTCGCGCAATCGTTCTTCCAGGCTAGGCTCCTCCTCGGTAACGAAGTTCGCGCCGCGCGAGAACGAGATCAGATGGAGATGGGAATGATCGCGGTCGGCGCTTCGAAGAGGAAGGACGTCCCTTCTGCTTAAGTATCTTTGAAAATCTGACGCAATAGTTCATCTGCTGCGACAATCCGTCTTCTACATTTCTATTTTCGTGTATCATTTACTTTATCTGACCCCTGATCGTGTCAAGCCCAAACCTGGGGGATCGAGTGCCATTAACCTTTAGAAGGCCAGAACGCCACTATAGTGGCGCGAGCTCTCAACGGGGCCTTTATATTGAATATCTTTGATATATATGCATTTTTTTCTAAGGAATTTGTACACTTTTTTCCCGGCCTTCTAAAGGTTAATTTAAGAAGAATACCTCTCTTCTTAAGAGGAGGGGTCTAACAATAAGAAAAGAATTCAAAACAATATAAGTAAATATTAGGTCTCCAATCCCCAAGGAGACCTATTTGGGATCGCTGATCCCTAAAGGCCTCCACACAATCAAAATATAAGAACACGGAACAGATATCAGCGATTGGGATGTGGAAGAAGGAAGAAAGAAGAATCCTTCTTCCACATCCCAATCGCTGATATCTGTTCCTTGTTCCTCTTATATTTTTGGTTATGCGGGGGCCTTAACCTTAACCCTGTGGTACTGTGGTCCGTTTTGGACCGGAAATCCAGCCGGGGATTTTCAAGAAGAAGAATTTAAGAAGAAAGAGATAGGAATCTTTACCGTTTCTTGGAGAGGAGCGTGTAGGACTCCTTGGTCGCGGCGCAGATTCTCATCCGCATTTTACGCACGGCCCTTTTTCGCACTCCGCCCTCGAGAACTGGCATCCAGACGACGAGTCCCACTCGTTCGCCACCTCCACTGCCGCCACCACCACCGGCACCACCACCACCTCCTCTTCCACCTTCACCTCCCGCTCGGCGACGGACGATCGCCGTGACGACACCTTGCCGATCACTTTGCGCCACGGGCGCGTTCTCCGCCCCTCGACGACGAAGCGGCGGACCTCGCATTCGATTCACGTCGCGATCGGCATGGCGCGATTAATCCTCCTCCCTTCTCCTTTTCTCTCGCTGAACGCGCGCACAAAGAGAGAGCGCGAGAGATGGAACGCGCACAATAATTATTTCGTCCGCTCGGCCGATTTTTCCGCAGTCGCGACGCGCGGGTGAATATAATTTACAATCGGCGAGCTCCTCCCCGTTGCTGTCCTCCCTTATCTCGAGGTCGCCCTCCGCCGCTCGGTGATTCTCGCGGTGATTCTCGTCTCCTTTTTCTTCTTTTACTCGGCTCGAGTCGCCGGTTCGCCTCTCGTCTATTCGATAACCATTATCGAGATAAGAGCGTCCGCCGCGCACGCGGCCTGCGGGCCCGAAAGTATTCGCTTGATGGATAGCCTCTCGCAGGATTCGTCTGCTTTTGGCGCACGTAGATCGATAAGAAGCACGTGGATCGTTATCGCCAGAAAATAGCGATAGATCTCGACGTCGATCTGATTGCACCGATAATTTGTTTCGGTTCAATAACCCTGGCTCTTTGCTACCTGCTGTTTGAATTTACAGCGAATTTATGGAGATATTGATTTTTAATAACTATAATCTCATGATTGGATCTGTTATGGATAAAAATATATATATATTCTTTTTTCTTTAAAGTTAAAAATTTTTTTAAATCTTAATTTTATTAAATAAAAGATTTTACGCGAATCGATCTTATTAACGTAAGATTATTCGAAGGAAGTCTCTATTTTAAGTGAATTTAAAATTGTTCAAGTTTTATAATTTTTCTCTAGTTTTACATCTCAATGTAGATCCTTCATATAACGCGATAATATCGTTAGATTCTATTCGATTCCTTCCCTTGTTCTATTGTTTTCACAGCGGTACACAACTTTCTAGTTCTTAGTGATCTGTGAATAGTAGTGATAGGTAGACATCTTTAACATAGTTACGATAATGATTACGACGTAGTAACAAAAATCGTATATCAAGTGCAGAAGAGAATCTATGTGACTAATGATTCACTGGATAAGGGTCTGGAATTTTCATTCTCTGCGCTGCCTGAACAAAGCAATACCTTCCTATTCAGGTAACAGACGAAATTCAGAAGTTTCTCTATCGCTCGTTTTAAATAACATAGCCGTGGATGAAAGCTGCGAGAACTAAATTCACTTAAGACAGGCACATTCCCTTTGAATAGTCCCGTAATTAAATAGGGAATCTCGTACAATGGAACGCAGACTTCGCATTCAACTCGACGAATTCCGACAAGAGATCGGTAGCAAGAACGCCAGGATACACACAAAATCGTAAAGATATGTAAACAAGCTTCCAGCGAGCGCGAATGAAAGCGGACTGAGTTTATTCGCGGAGACCGAAGTTACTGACACGAGCGACTTAAGAGAGACGAGTAATCCTCCGGAGCGGCAAGACAGCGCGCTATTATCTGTCGCTCTTTGTATCGCTCCGATTTTTCCGGGAAGCGAGAGAGTCTCGATCGAACGTAGACCTTTGGTTCGCGCGCACGCGGAGTCTCTGACTCGATCAGCGATCGAGATCGGTGTCGAGCACTGTTGGTGAACGCGATGACGGGTGGCTGATTAGCATTCGGTTAACAATTCGCTGTCTACGCCGACAGAGATAGATACTGAGAACCAAGAAGGGACCGGAAGCAGTAACTAACGTCGGTGCTATCGACACCGACTGTTATCGGTTTCGCCCGCTGTCTTTGTTCGCCCGCGGAGCTGCAATACGTTCGGATTCCGATTCGAAATCGACGTTGCGCTTGTGACGGAGCACTCGATCGACACAGTTACGAAGTTTATTTATTCACACGAAAATCGCGCACTGGATCACACAATCGTACATTTGTCGAAAAATCGTTCACCCGTAGAGTAGTCTTCCATGCAATGTTCACCGTTCAGATCGAAAGTAATGTGATGTCCAGTCAAAGTCACACTATATACTGTGTAATCACTCTTCAGCTTGTAGAAAAAAGATCGTTCGCACATCGAACCGATTTTCCGGTGCACTTGCAGAAAGTTGCTGTCTCGTGTAGAATCAGAACTCAATCTTGTACCGTATGCGTCGCTACGAGAGACATCGGGAGACGACGATCGATACGATCGCGATCAAGAGCGAGATCGGCAGGATGCGGCGACGAAGCACGTGCGCACGATCGGCCCGACGAAGCGAGTATGAGAGCACGAGGAGGCATGCGTGACGCGCATACCCCTCTGCATCATCGTAAGACCCCGGCGGTGACCGCCGGAGGGGGTAAAAGAGAAGCGGTGGTTCGCGCCGCTGGAGGGGACGAGAGAGGTCGAGTGGCGGGCCCCGGGGGAGAGTAACGTGTAGCGATGGAATTAAGTATCTTACAAGTAGGTTCGAATCTGCTTTTGTTTGTAGTTTCGAACTCTCTATTACTTCGATAAATGAAAACAATACTTTCAAGTAGAATCTGACGAAATAGATTCGAACCCTCTATGAGTACCTCGAGAAACGGGAGTATTATTTCCAAGTAGACTCGAACCTGGATCAAATATGTTCGAATCTTTTACGAGTATTTTACTAAAAATTTTATGTTTCTTAGAATACAAACGTTTGTAAAAAACGGCAATTATCTCAATATATTATTTTATTATAATTTAAAACTTTCACAAATAATTATTAATTTATATATTAATTATTAATATATTAATAATATTATATATTATTATATTTTATACATATATTGCATTCTTTAAACTAACAACTTCATTCTTAGAGTTCGAATACTACTTGGAAAAGATTCGATTCTTTACAATAAAACTACTTATAAGTACATTTCGAATCTTACAGATACTCATTCTAAAATTTGAACTAACTAATTGGAATCGATTACTTCGCAAGTACAATGTATAAAATATTATTTCTTACAAATATTACTCGAATCCTAAAAAATAAAGCTTGATTATTGGATTTGACTTGGATTTTTGAGTACATATTGAACTTGATTCCATCCCTAGTAACGTGCCCCCGTGCTCTCCTCTCTCCCTTCGCGTCGTGCAACGAGTCTCGCCTACTTCCTTCCTTCTCTCGATTTACCGTGCAATCGAGTGTGCGCGCGCGCGCGTTCTATCTTTTTCTCCTTCACGACGTTTCTTTGCCTTCGAACGACGAGTACACCTTTATAGCGCACCTACGCCTCTTCTTCTAGCGATATTACTTCACGCGAGACTACGCGAATGCTTCGTAGACGCCATATCGCGTCGCGCACCCTGGGTGTCTCGGCATCGCGGCCGTATATGCCGGAGATTTGCGTGAAAATCCGATTAATTTGCAAATTCTGGTTTTAATGAGATCTTGTATTAGTATTTGCAGCAGACGCATATAAACGTGACGCTTTGTATTTATTATAGTAATTTATAATTTTTTAATAATTTTGGAGTAGAATAATTCCTCCCCATATAGTATATAATTAATATAATATAGTTATATATAATATATTATAAAATTATATAAATTTTCCGCGACTCGATGGCCAGAGCGTATTGTTGAGGTTTTAAATCGAAAATGTCTTATGAACCTGTCCGAAACTCATGGTCATCGAATCACAAGATATCCTATATATTATAATTAATATATATATATATTACTATATATATTATTATATATTAATACTATATATATTATTATACTATATATTAATACTATATATATTATTATACTATATATATTATTATATATTAATACTATACAGGATGATTCAGGAGAAGTTACCGCCACTTACGGAGCACATTTCTGAAGACATTTTAAGCAAAAAATGTCATATAAACCAAAAATGTAAATACATCTTACTTTACTTTTTCACATTAAATTAATTTTTTAAGTACGTAATAATTTAATACTTTTCATTAGATAGTAATACAAAAGCTCAATGTTAATATCACTAGATGAATAATTTAAATCACTTATAAAATGTTGACTTAATAAAATAAAAACCGTAAAAATCGGGATATTGATTGTAATATAAATATTCATGTATGATTGAAATATGTTATAATAAATATAAGCGATAGAAAGTTTATAAAATAAGCATTGAAATAGATGCAGATATATTTAAAAAAATATTTATAACTAGATTTAATGCATAAGTTTAGATTTATATGCATTTTATGTGAAAAATAACAAAAATATGGTTTTTAATTTTTTTAAATATGTTGCACCTATTAGAAAATTCTGAATAAATTGCATAAATTATCATTTTTTGAGAGGAATATTCGAAAATTTTTTCAAGGCGTCACCTCTATAAGAACCTTGTAAAAATCGCATTTTTTAATTTTAGGAATTTTTTAAAATTTAAGTGTGGCAGTAAAACAATTTTAAAACTTTTTTGTGAAGAAGAAACATTTTTTCTTATTAACATATCAAGAATTCATAAGCATAAACAAGTCAAAAAAATTAAATTTTTAAAAAACGTTTTTTTCTATGTAGGAGAGAGAGGGGGTAGGGGATTATAAACCGCGTTAAAAAACTTTTTTTGGTTTAGAAGTATTGCGTAAATATTTTTAAGTCATTTCGCGCGAAGGCACCTTTAACATCTTATCCGGCTTATAGCCTTTCGAAGAAATAAACCATTTTTAATCATTTACATAATGTTTTGCTACCTCGACCTGTTACATCAGTGAATCTTTGATTTGCAATTGTCTGCAGAAATTACTTACGCGTATCGAGCGAAGTAATCGATAAACTAGCAAATGTCGAAACTTGACTTCGGCATATTTCCGAAATGTCGAGTCATCTTGTGCATACATCTATTGTACGACTTTGATTTGACTTTCCAATGATACTTTTATTCTTTTCTAGGTGTGAATACATTACTCACAATGAGATTTCATATTCCCGCGAGGTACACCGCGAGTTCGCAGTCGAAGTTTAGCATCGATAACAGTGACATCGGGAATTTCGAGAACTCTCATAGCACGAGCATTTCCAGAAACCGCGATGGCTAGTCAAACGCAAGAGTACGTCGATATTATACTATATCTCACAGCTATTACTAACAATTTGATATTATAATCTTGTAATAATATATATAATAATATATAATAAAATAATTAAAGTAAAAGAGGACTAATGAGAGTCAATGCGGTTAATAGTGCACAAATTAATATAATTCACAATTAGAATAACGTTACATATTAGAAATTGGTCGAACGTTTCGGCTCATCTTTGGGCCATTCTCAACGACATGTATACTACTGTTAATGTTCCTTCTCCATTGCACAAAGCGCAGGGACACTTCAAATAGTGTTTCTTGGTTCACAAACGGTTGAAAGGCCGATTGTTCTAGTTGTCAGCCTAAAAGTGACACCACGGGTAATATAAAAGGGTAAGATAAAGAGTAAAAATTGTCACTCACCATATGGAACGGAGAAAAAATATATGAATACAAAAATTGTTGGTGTGCATCGTAGATAACAAGAAAATTAAGAATAAAATGCAATGAAATGAGTCAACGTTAAAATGATAAAAGTCACGAGCGTCAAAAATTAAAATCGTAAAAAATCACGGTCAAAATTAAAATGTGAAGAAATAACGTCAAACTAGAGACCCTCAAGTAAGAGTCTAGCCAAACTCTTACTTGAGGGTCTACGTTTGACTCTACGTCAAACTATATAAAAAATAAATACAATAAATAAATAGAGAGAGAGACAGATACGGGCAAGTTTACAATTTGTTTAACGCGAACACGTAAGAGTGATGTAAGTATTCAGTATCGGATTGCAAATTAAGACTATTATTTTGTCGTTGGATATGTAATATTTCCGAAATTAAACGTTTCTCCAAAAAACGTTCTTTGTCAAGAATTTTGACACTTTTCCATTCGAAATCATGATTGTACGACAGTCTATGTTCGGTGATCACTGATTGTGTAGTAGTATTCCGATACTGAGTACCTACATCACTCTTACGTGTCCGCCTAAAACAAATTGTAAACTTGCCCGTATCTGTTCTTCTCTCTATTTATTCATTGTATATAGTTTGTATATAGTTTGACGCTTACCGTTATTTCTTCACATTTTAATTTTGACCGTGATCTTTTACGATTTTAATTTTTGACGTTCGTGACTTTCGTCATTTTAACGTTGACTCATTTCATTGCATTTTATTCTTATTAATTTTCTTATAATCTACGATGCACACCAACAATTTTTGTATTCATATATTTTTTCTCCGTTCCACATGGTGAGTGACAATTTTTACTCTTTATCTTACCCTTTTATATTATCCGTGGTGTCACTTTTAGGCTGACAACTAGAACAATCGGTCTTTCAACCGTTTGTGAACCAAGAAACACTATTTGTCCCTGGGCTTTGTGCAATAGAGAAGGAACATTAGCAATAGTATACATGTCGTTGAGAATGGCCCAAAGATGAGCCGAAACGTTCGACCAATTTCTAATATGTAATGTTATTTTAATTGTAAATTATATTAATTTGTACAGTATTAACCGCACTGACTCTCATTAGCCCTCTTTTACTTTAATTATTTTAAAATTGAGAGTCCTAAATTATCGTTGAATATATAATTAATATGATAATTTATAAGCTGTATATTATAATTCATAGTTTAATATTATATTAAATATTATGTATCGTAAAAGTCTCCTGCTATTGATTCAAAAATGTGCCTTCCAATTAATATAACGCAATTATACTTACAGCAGAAATTCTTATTTCAGTGAAAGATAGTTTAAAAAATCTAATGGATTCGAAAAATAATTGTAATATTAACGTTTCAGCGAGAAGTCTCAGATCAAAATGGCGGAAAGTGAAATAGCACAATTTTTCTCAGGCCGTAAAGTCCTTATAATGGTTGGCTTGGGCTTTCCGGGAAAGCTTTTAATCGAGAAATTACTACGGTAAGTACACAGATTATCAATTGATTAAGGGGCAAAAAACCATTGAAATTTTTTCTGTTTAATTATCGTTGTTTATGCAAAATATTGCACAGATGTTGTCCAAACGTCGCGACGCTGTACATATTTGTGAGAGGGAAAGATGGAAAGAATCCTCACGAACGCGTGCAGCAACTTGCCGAAATGCCTGTAAGATTCATTAATTTTTTAATACTTACTAAAAAAATATTCTATAAGACAAAACTACTCAGTCCAAAAGTAAAGTAACATCACTCTAGTATTGTTATAATTATTTTTATGTTATATTTATCTATATATATATATATATATATATATATATATATATATACAGGGTGAGTCATTTTAATTAACGCATGCAATTATTTCGGAAACAAAGCATTTTAGAGAAAAATGTTTCAGACAAAAGTTTTATGATTTCGAAGGGGCCATAAGAGGGTGTCATTAGTTTGACCTTGAATAGTTGCCTGAAGATCACGTGAAGGTCACTTTCAATTTTTTAAATGGAACCGCCTACTTTTTATTGCATATTCTTGTAGCTTATCTCGAGAGCTTTCCAAAACACTATAATAAAGTTATTTTTCATTAAGTACTTTCCGAGTTATGAGGCTTAAAAGTTACAGTATTTTGACATAAAATACAAAATATCTTGTAAAACAT
>NJRP01000278.1:154514-168411 GCA_003063835.1 Aphaenogaster floridana
ACAACAGATTTTTTAATCATCAGACCAGTGTACGCATAAATATTAGTCTTCTTCTTCTCTTTTCACGTCCGAACTTGTTCACGGTCACTGCAGCACAATGGATAAATATTAGTTTCTTTGAGCATTGAACTACATTAAGTGAGAATTGCTGAGAACTACATTAATTCAACCGGAAGTTCGACCCAGACATGGCGGAACCAATCAGATTTTAGACATACGGTGTCCAAACTCTTATTATAGGATCTCTACTGCGAGGCATCTCGTAGTGCCATCTAACGGATCTAAAGATGAGATGGACATTTGGTGAACCTTTTTATTTTACGTAAAACTTGGCGATTCGGGACTTTAAAATATCTCAGTTTACAGAAGACGTAGAGCAAAAATAAAAGCAGTTTTATTATGTAATATAAACTCAAGGAATCAATTAAGCCCACTCAGAAACACATCCGTTCAGCCGTTATAACTGAACGATAAATTTCGGGTACGCCCAACTAGTTGGGCGGCGTAAATATAGCAGCCGTGTCATGCTTCGTCGCGCACGTCGCGCATACACTTGGCGCGAGACACTGCCGTGTCTCTTGATTTAAAGTAGTTAAATACCGTAGTAAAGCACGAGTATCAAGCCATCTAGTTACTTATATATATGTAATAATATTATTAATTGTATGATATTATTGTTATATTTGTTATTTATACATTGGTTATTAAAAAAATTGTTGTATATCTTTCAGTTATATGAGAAACTGAAAAAAGAACAGCCCGATTTCTTACAAAAATTAACGGTGATCGAGAGCGATCTGAATACAATGAACTTGGGTTTATCCCAGCAAGATCGAAATAGACTGCTCGACACGAACGTTATCTTTCACGGCACAACGATTGTACGATCCAATCAAAGACTTCGCACCATGGCAAATGTCAACGTGCAGTCCACGAAACAAATATTGCTGCTCGCGAAAGAGATGCCGGATCTCAAGGTAACGCTACCGTAAGAATCGTGTTAAGAGGTCGTGATAAGAGTTGCAAAGTGACACGACACTTTTAGGCTTTCATTCACCTGTCGACTGTTTTTGCTCATTCGCCAATCGGATCCATCGAGGAGAAACACTATCCCCCGCCGATGGAGACCGATGAATTATTATCACTGGTGAATGTCCTGAACGATAAAAAATTGGATGCTATCACACCAACGTAAGTATCTCGATGAAAAGATGTTTTCGTCTAAAATAATATGTACACTACCGCTCAAAAATATTTGCCCACTCTAATTTCTACATGAATTTTTTTTATGTTTAATTTCTATTCTAATTCTGTTATATTCTTTTTATATATGTAGAATGAAAATTTTTGATCTATTAAACATTATTATTACATTCAATGTCCACTTTTAAAATTGTTCATTAATTCCTTTGAATTTCTATCATTTAATTAAAGAAGACAAAGTGGGCAAATACTTTTGAGCGGTAGTGTATGTTTAAATAAAAATACATATGAGGGAGTTTTTTCGTCATTCAGATATAACGAAATATTCCTCACGAATTGAACATAGACCAGAGTTAGTAATCAAAATTCCACTTTTTTAAAATAAAATTCATGCCAATGGTAAAAACCGGCAAAAACTGTTTTTTTTTCTATTAAGAACGATAAAATAAATAGAAAATCTTATTATCGATATTCTAATTCACAGGCAGCTCGAGACTTAGCCCTAATTTTGACGTGCATTCACATAACTGTCCGGCGAGTTTAGCGTCATTTGAGAGAGTGTCTTCCACAATGTTTATCCAAAATAAAATCTGTAATAGATTAGGAATCGATGTAGGAAATAAATTTGTTTTTGTTACAAGATGTTGAATGATAAACGCGAATCAAATCTATATTAGTAAAAATTTTTAATTCTGTTACTATTATTTTTCTCATTAAACTACAAATTAATACAAAATTTAGTAACATTTATAGTTTATTTCAAAGTTTTTGTTTTAAAAATATATTTCACATATTAATTTGAATTGAAAAAACTTTATTATTATATTGGTTTCGTTTTTCTTTGAACCATAGTGATTAGTATGATTTACTAATTAAAGCAAAAATATCTTTTTGCATAAAGGTATATAAATATATTTTAGTATTACGTATTAGTCATTTTTATAGTTTTTGCCAGATTATTCCATTGGAGAAAATCCGGAACAGTAAAAACTGGAATTTATCATGGTTTTTACCACCCACTGGATTTTTCCGATCTACCCTGATATAGGCTGGTATTCATAATTCGTTCTTATTTCAAGACCGTTTTAAGTAACGTCTTAAGACGCTAATACGGCTCTGTGATTGGTTCACGATAACATAAGATTGTACTTAAGATGATCTTAAATATAAGAATGGACTATGAATACCGGCCATAGACTCGCATCTACATCGATCGAATCCTACAATCGAACGTTGCCTGTTCGGAGGGAACGCGAGGCAAGGGAGTGCTTTTCTTCTGTCCGCGCGATCTTTCATGGTATTTTTTAATTCGGATGCAGATTGATCGACGGCTGGCCCAACACATTTGCGTTTACGAAAGCGATCGCGGAGGACACGGTGCTGCGATACGGCAGCGGGATGCCGATGTGCATCGTGCGACCGTCTATCGTGACTTCGACCTGGAACGAGCCGATCATGGGTTGGGCCGACAGTGTATACGGGCCCGTTGGCCTCCTGGTCGGCTCGAGTCTCGGCCTATTGCGCACGATACATTGCCACACCGACAAAAACCTCGACTTCGTACCGGCCGATTACGTGGCGTCGTGCTTGATCGCCGCCGCCTGGCACACCAGCGTGAGGTGAACTCATTAATCTACTTATTAACGAATGCGACTTTTTTAAGGCGACCGCGCGACGCGGACTAGCAATCGATGCTAATGACTACACAAATAGAAAGGATTTAAGTAACTTAACACATTCGCAGCTGGCGATTCTAGTGCGCGATCTAAAGATGGGAACAGCGCGCAATTTATAAAAATCTGTAGCTGAGTACCGCAAGGTTCTGGCATTAAAATGAGAATGAAAATGAAAAAAATTGTTTTATAATATCATGCTTGTAACCACTTGTTGTTTAAAATTAAAAGAAATTTTCACGTTACAAATCTAAATAAAAAAAATGTTAATTTAAAATAATATGAGAATATTAAAAATCAAAAAACTTTATTAAACATATTTAAAAATTTATTAAATATATTTTTTTTAATAATGAAATACTTTTACAAATAAAATTTAATATCTTTTATATTTTTTGGGGATATCTCTTTTTTAATGTCTCATTTTGGTATATTCCTTTGTCGAATTTTATCTCTTTTTTTTAATTCCGTTCAAACGCTCATTTTGAGGAACTTGAAATTTATTGTTAAATAACTGCTGTAAATACGAATCAAAAGGTCATCTGCGTCTCTATAAATATAAAATGGCGTAAAATTATGCCAGCGGCAACCAGCTACAGATTTTAAAATGACGTAAAATTACGTCAGCAGCAACCAGCTACAAATTTTGAAATGATGTAAAATTACATCAACGGCTGCAAATGTGTTAATAATGAAATAATCTCTGTAGAAATAACGATACTAATAAATATGTCTTTATCAGAAAAAATACTCTAAACTCCAAACTTTCTTTTTAATGTGCAATCTCAGAAATTAATCACTAAGGATACTCCCCCCTTCAATTATACAATGTGTCAATTGGTTTCATAAAAACGCGTGTCAAAACCATTTAATATTTTTTACTCTTAATCAAGATACAGAATTTAACCCTCAGTACCCACACTGGGTTAGCGTAACCCGGCCGATGTTCAAAGTTGCGGCATTTTTTCCGATTCCTTTTTCTTATTACAAAATATCTTTTGTGCTACGACTTTTTTTACTTTCTCACCCGAATATTCTTTTTTTTCAGTCTTTAAACTATCGATTTAAAAAAAAATTAATTTAAATCGATGCATTACAACCAGAGATACAAGCAAAAGAAAACGCCGGGTTAGGAATACCCGAGTAGATGTAGATAGGGACTTTTTTGAAGTGTGGGTACTGAGGGTTAAGGATGACAGTACTTCGAGACGAAAATCCGACACTTTCTCAGGATTAAAATTTAAATAAAGATCGAATTTGTAGGAACACCAAGAAAGAATTTAAAGTGGACGTGGAGACGGGTGTCGTGCCGGACGTGGAAAGGATACCAGTGTACAATTATGTGTCCTCGTGTCAGAGGCCGATAACCTGGGACACGTTCCGAAAACACGTACGCGCCCACGGATCAAAGATACCGGGTGTGAGGGACATACGGCTGCAGTGCATGTTTTGGAACACTAGACTGTGGGTGCACAAGATCCTCATGTGTCTGTTCCACTTGTTGCCCGCGGTCATGGTGGATGGAACGACCATTCTCACTGGTCGAGATTCAAGGTCGAATATTTTCTTTTCTTCTTTTTTTCTTTCAGATACATTTTACGGATCATAAGATATTGTCAGAGTTATGTCAAAACGCTCGAGCAAACCCGCTATCACAAGATTTGGAGATTTTCGCAAAGATTTAAATAGATATAACGCAAAATATAAGATTTCTTAAATTTTGTAACTCTTTTCGAAATCCTTTCCTGATTTTCAGATGGTACAAGACCTATGATCTGATACACGCTCATCTTTCGGCGACATCCTACTTTATGACGCGGCAATGGTGCTTCAGAAATGACGGAGTGGTCAAACTTTGGGAACGAATGAGCGCACTGGATCGCGAGATATTCGAGTTCGACATGAGTAATTTCGATTGGAGCGAATATATAAAACGAATGGTTCGGGGTATTCGCGACTTTGTCAGCAAAATCCCGTGGGATGCTGTGGAAGAAGGATTGACCGAATATATTGAACTGTGATTTTACACGTAGGCTGAAAGTCAATCTATATACATGATCGAGGTGCATACATAATCGAACATGCTTTCTAATATCTAACACTAGAGCTTTGAAAGTAGTGCAAATCATCATAGGTTTATAATTTATTTTAAATTTCTAAAATTTATAACAGTTCATTTTCTGAGATTTTCCATGACTTTTATTGAAATATGTGAATGATCAAATTACTTTTCTCTTTTATCCCTTTTTTCAAAGATTTACGTATATAGCATATTTAAATAGTAGAAATTAATCATCGATAGATTTAGTTAGTTTAAATAGTTGAAAGGTATAATTTGTCAAATGTATATTTCCCTCGTTAATTAAAACAAAATATTATAAAATATTAATTAAATCAGATATAAGTAGATTCGAGATAATCGACGCCATAAATCACATAATCTTACAATTAGGCGTATTATATATAATCTATTTTTCTGACTTGCTATAGGCCCGCTCACAACTTGATTGATTTAGATATATATTTCGAATAGATTTCGATATTGTATGATTAATTATAATCAATATAAAAAATAAAATTTTCCATTTAAATGGAGATTTTGGAGCACACGACAGCAAATCGTATCTTTTTGCTAGCACAGAGATAGTAACTAGAACGCAACGCGAATAAAACGAACACAATGAGTCTAACTATGGGCGATGCGCGATCGCCAGCCAGTGAAAGTGGAGAAATTCGGAAAGGACGGGAAATGAACGTTACGTATACTGGTGAGGGCTACGGCGGTGATTTATCGGTGATAGATTTCGCCGGTGATCCCGAACGAGCGCCATAATGCGGCGGGTATCGCATACCTGGTGATACTCGAGCATATGTGCCGCTCGTAAAGCATGCCGGCAACAATACGGCCTCTTCGGTCTGATTGCCATTGTTCCAGAGCACAGGAGAGCGTACGAAACGTCAACGACCACGAAACACTTCACGAGACAGGGCAATAGATCTTCAGGAATGTGTAATCATCGCTTATGTAACATCGCCTTCATTTAATCGCACTTGAGGCGTACTATATTGCTCAAAGGCGGTAGTTTGACATAAGATGGAATGAAGATGATGAAAATCTATTCAGATGAAGAGAATAATTTCTCAAGGATACAAAACCAACAATTAATACAAAATCGCGTTAAAACGTGGAGAATAATCATTGGCTAATAATCATTATCAAATGAAAAGATGGTTATTATTAACCCTTTCGTTCCCATTGTAGACATATCATGAATTATAAAATAAAACATTATATTTTATATCTGTCGATTTATATTTTCATATCTGTGAACGTATATTAGTTCTTTATAGTCTTATATAGACTTTACTTGTATAGATAACACGGTTTCTCTGATATGTATTTAAAAACTTCTCGGTAATGTAGAGTATCACACGGAGAGAATTTTTCGTTATATTTTGCCGTAAAATTCACTACAAATTTTACTATGTTTGGTAATAAGCTTGGAACAACTTGGCAATCTGTCAAATATTATTGGTAACGAAAGGAATTTCTGAAATATGGAAAAAAACATTTTATAAACAACATAATAAAAATTACCAAGCAGATTATAACACCCGACACGAAAAAAACCGAGAATCATCGGACTTAGCCAATAAATTACCATGCTGCATGGTAAAATTATCATGAGCGACTAAGTCAGATCCATAGCCGGCAGTATATGTCGCGAGGTTGATATCTAACAACATATTGATACCTAATTTTTCCTATGTTCATATAACACCACCATTTAAAAATGTTCTGATAAGATTAATACAATGGTATCTCTCTGTACTTATTTCAGGAGAAACTTATATTAATTTATATTTTGTTTCTTGTTTTCATGATTAAGTTAAAGAAAAATGCAACATTTCTGTAAACTTTACAGAAAGAAGATATAGATTCAAGTTCTCCTAAAATAAGATTCCTCAAAATAGGTTTTTCTAAAGTACATTTCTTTTTAAGAGATACCATTGCATTAACTCTGGACATTTTTAAATGGAGGTTTTTAAACGAAGATTAGATTTAAAAATGAAAAACCATTTAAAAAACGTTATTTTCCAGCATCGGGTTCTTTCCCGACGATTTAAATTTCCCGGGAAAATAAGAACATTGTAAGGCTGCGTTCGGAAACATCACCCGAGGTCTCTCATGTGTCATTTTATCCTTGTTTAACATTCGGTAAACAACAAGGATAAAATGATACACGGAGGCACCCGGATGATGTTTCCGAACGCGGCCTAAATTGGGAAAATAACTTTGCAATGTCAATTACTATGTCAATCAATAAAATAAAAGCCGATAAGAGACCACCGCAAGACGTAAATACGTGAATAATTTACAATCAAATTACATAATGGTCAAAATTAAAAACGTTTATATAATCAAAGTCCAAGATTTAATAAGTTAATATTGTCCAAGAAAACGTCTCAAAGGTAAGAATGGTCCAAACTAGTGTCCAACCTCAATGAAAGAGCGAGCAAATGTAAAATAGAGGATGCGATAACGGGAAAGAATATGTAGACCCGTCAAGGAGCGCAAGCAACAAACACTGTACTGTAACGTCACATTGTTTGCTACTTGCGCTCCTTGACGGTCTACATATTCTTTCCCGTTATCACATCCGTGATTACTCTCTTTTACGACATTCACCCGCTCTTTAATTGAAGTTGGACGCTGTTTTAGATTATGCACTTCTTATCTTTGAGATGTTTCCTTAGACAATATTAACTTATTAAATCTTGGACTTCAATTATATAAACGTTATTTATTTTGATCATTATGTAATTTGATTGCAAATTTGTACTGAAAAGGGCTAGAATCCGTGAGTCAAAATACACTCTGATATAACATACGCTTTTAATATATACATATATATTTGTATAGGATACGCACTTACGTTTTGCATTGGCTCTTATCGGATTTTATTTTATTGACTGATTTTATCTGTAGAGCCTGTCTTATATAGTTAATTAATTTTTCAAATTATTATATTGCAATAAAAAATAATACGTAGAAAAATCCTTATACATTTTCAAAATGTAAAAATGTTTTTATGAATCGCTTATTTGTCATGGATACATTTATAAAAATACAAACAAATATCTTTTTTGTAATTGTTAAATAATTTAAATAAAAAATGGAAACGGCATTTTTTATATATATTTCTGACTTACGACCTAATCAGTTACAATTTTACGCTCCTGACTTTATTCGACATGACTACAAATTTTTAATTTTTATTTATTTTTGCAATTCTCTTTTCCTCGCGTTCACGGCCAATCCGGGTTTTCTGTAAACCTGATTTTAATCATCACCTGACTGTCTAACCATGGTGAATTAAAATAGGAAACGGAAGATTGACTCACTTTGGGTTTACTAGTGGGCGTTGAGATCCAGTTGTTCTACGATATACACTGAAGATGGCTCAAAATGCAGCCGAAACATTTATTGTAATACTTAATTGAATATATTACAAATATGAAATTAGCGTTCTAATTACGCGCTGTACTCTCATTTGCCTTATTGTCTTTAAAATTTTATTTAAATGAAAAAGTTTATTCGCACGTTATTCCAATATTATTATTTTAATTTATTTATTAAATAATTTAATTTATTTCATTTTTAAATTGCCGCTATCCTCATTCATATTATCAATCTAAATCAAAAATTTTTTACTTTACGATCTTATAATTACTTCGAAGTAAAGAGTTTGTTATTCATTCACCCGAATATTCCAGGTCACTGCGTTTCACCCTATTAATTACCAATTCTACCGCTGCGATCGAAATCGACGATTCCGTAGCTTACGGCGTATTATTCCGCTCGGTAGCCGCATCTCGTGTGCGTTCGTTTCGGAACGAGCGGCGTACCCGTTAAAGCGGCCGTTGTACGTTGCAGCGTCTACCTACGCGCGGCGAGTTCGCTTGACCATCTATCTATCTATTTATCTGTCTATCTATCTATCTATCTATCTATCTATCTACCTACCTACCTACCTACTCACCTACTCACGCGAATCCATTTGCGCGACCTGTCCCGTTTCCGTGGCGTTTTGCGCCCCGCTGCTCCGAGGCAGGTTTCTCGCGCGCCGAACATTAAGGTCCTAATTTTGCAGAACCTCACGAACTGTTACATGTACACGGTGAGCTAAATTCTCAATTCGTTACAGATACGCGAGGAAGAGCGTTACGCCGATTACGTTGCGTATTTCCGTCGTCACAGATAGATGAGAAAAATGATTTTCGAATCGAGTTTGACGAAATTAAATCGCCTCGAATCCCCACCGACAACGAAAGATATGGATCGACGTTCCATCGTCACGTCGAACGAGTCGGATGAGAAATAAAGAAAGACTTCCTACGGCGAGAGAAACGCAACCGGCGAAACAGATCGTGTCGGATATTAATCAGTGCGAAGAATAGATTCTCATTGAGTAAACGCTGTTCTAGAAAAAAATTGCCTAGATACAATGCCGAGAGAAGTACGTAATATGTGAGAACTACACGTAATACGTTAATGTTTAGACACGTAATATTTCCGAACTGAAGAGTTTGCGCATCCGAATATGTGAGCCGAGTACGATTATTACTCGCAATAAAGATGTGGACGATAAGCGGTGCGAACGAGACAGTCGTTAATATGATAATAATATTCTTTTTCTTAGCACGCGCTAATAATGGCCGCTGCGAAACGCGTTGTGAAAAGTCGTCGACTCGGTTATTGAAGAAAGGGAAAAAAGAACGGAAATACAATAGCGGTAGTTGTGTAACTTATCATAACGTAAGCATATATTGCGACGGACGACATGGATACGGGGTATCCACGTGGTTAACATAGCCGACACGTGGGCGACGTTATTTTTATATTCCGTCTTGCAAAATCGCGTCGTGGTAAGTTGGCAATAAAACTCAGGAACATATTCATTAGTGCTGTTAAACGAACAGGTAGCAAAAAAAGCAATTTTTGCGTTTTAAACTCCACTAGGTAAATTGTGGAAACATTGCGCAATAATGGCATCGTGAATTGACGAAAATTTCGCAATAATTGTGCTAATAATTCGCCATAACGCAGCAGTTTTGTTAGAATAAAATTTCTCTAAATAATTTTTATCAAAAATTAGACAAATCCAATTTAAGATGTAAATATTTTATAATTCACTTTTTCTTTCAAGAACATAATGAACGACGCCGGCAATATATTAAAGAAACAAGTCAGGACCCGACTATTTTCGCATGCTTAACAAACACTTTCGATAGATCGGTTCATGTATTTCCCAAAAGCCGTTTGACTCTTTATTTAAAATTTAGCCATGTTGAATGTATAATATTTCATGGTGCAATATTTCTACAATATAATTTAGGAATAGTTGTGCATTTTTATAAACATGCAAGGTGATTCAGGAGGAGTTATCGCCACTTACGGAGCTCATTTCTGAAGACATTTTGAGCAAAAAGTGTCATATAAACCCGGATCCAATTCTCAATATTTGTAGAATTACACTAATTTGAAGGTTGTTTGTAAAAGACCTCTTTCATTAGTTTGAGGAGTAAACGAAAATTAGAAATAAAGAATAAACTTTTCAGAAATAATCCTTTCTTCAATTGGAAACGCAATACTGTGAACCACGCGTGACCTTGGCCAACGCCAGCTAATAAGAATAATGTAAGAAATAATAAAGAAAGAGGTCTTTTACAAACAACCTTCAAATTAGTGTAACTCTGTAAATATTGAGAATAGAACCCTGGTTTATATAACATTCTTTGCTCAAAATGTCTTCAGAAATGAGCTCCGTAAGTGGCGGTAACTCCTAAATCACCCTGTATATATGAATTAATTTGATTCCTTCGTACACAATGATATTTCTAAATATTTTAAATATAATACAGCTAAAATATTTTTTTCAATTATTGAATAATTCACATTTCCAATTTTGCAAATATACTACCAAGATGATTCGCCATATTCGCCGATATGCTATTTTGAAATTAATCGCGCAAACAATTATCAATATTTCATAAAAGATCAACATTTCTACATACATTTGTTTGAATATACCCATATAATTGCAGATCACAAATTTTATGCAAGATTTCGTCATATAATTTTATGTTTTCCTATCGGGGAATAAAATTTCAGTTTTACTTATAATGGTTAACTGTTACGCGCGCCGGTTACGAGCTTCGAGAGCGATTCGCGATATTGCGCGCTGAGAGATACGTCGAAACGAAACGAGTTCAGTGCAAACAAACAGTAACAACGCACGAACGCTCAACAATTGTTCTCCCTCGTTCGGCACGAATCGGATAGAGAATAGCAGGAAAAAAGAATTAAAAAAGTGGAACGAAAACAAAAAAGGGGAAAAAAGGATCGGCCGGTGCGCGGACCCCCTTTGACAGTACCGCCATCGTTTTGACAGAGCTTGACGAATCCCGACACGAGGAACGAAAGGATCTTCCGAAAAGGGGTCGTAAGACTGAGCGGACAATTGAAATAATAAACTGACACGTATTCAGCACGCACGTTCCGCGGATGCAATTGCTGCAAACTGCATCGTAGATCGCGCCGATAAAAACCTTTTATTTCGCGAGAGATCACGTGTTTATACGGGTTTATACGAGAATTATTATTACGTTCGTTTATTATTATCTATTTATCGTTTTAACAGCAGACTTATTGACTAATTATGAGAATTGGTTTCACTTCAATTACATTTAAAATTTAAAGAGAAGAATTTAAGGAGAGACTGTTTGTTGTGAGTTTTTAATAGTTGACAGGAAGTACGTAGTAAGGTTCAAAAGTTTCCGGTTCAAGGATATAGAAAAGGTGATAAGATAGAATGACTATTTTTAGTTTTCAAAATAATCACCCTTTATATTTCATACATTTCTTTAATTTTAAAAATAAAAAATAATGTTCAAAATTAAAGTCCGATTTGCGTGAAAATAATTTAACAGCGATAAAGAAGTGATCTCCGCAGTGTTAAATCATTTCAAGGACAAAAATTCAGAATATTTTTTTAATGATATAATAAAATTCATTCAACGTTTTAAAATATATATTGAAATAAAGGGTGATTATACTAAAAAATAAAACTGATTTTATTATCTTCTTTATATCCTTGGACCGGAAACTTTCGGATTTTACTACGTACGACAGAGACTAAAGACCGGTTGTTCCAATTTCTTGGTAAGCTAACAGTTAAATCATATGTTTATCTTTGTCTAATTTGAAGGGGAAACAAAGAGAGACATATGATTTAACTATTAGTTAGCTTACCAAGAAGTTGGAACAACTGGCCCTAAAACCTGAAAATCGAAAAGTGATAGGGGTCGATTTTACGGAACAATGTGACATTTTTTTCGAGCACGACAGAGAGAGAATGACAAAAACGTGTACCCGCCCGCCTGGAAAATACGATTGAAAAGAAGGGGGAATGAGAAACAGGGGAGCTATGGGGCAGGGTGCCACATAGGAAAACCTGCCGCACGCGTGCATAGGGCACCCGATTCCGCGCCCTCATTCATTCGTACCACAGGCGATCTTATAGCGACCCGAAAAGAGCGACGCGACGCTTTATTATTAAAAGTGCGTAGAGGAGGGACGCGGGCACGCGAACAAAACTCCCGGCTGTCGGGTAGAGTTTTCTCTGTCTGCTTCTCGCGGGGTTGCGGGGAGCACGGGGAATCCTGTCCCGTTTCAATTTCGCGCACGCTGCGGTGTCAGGGTTCATCTCGAGCAGATTAATCTCGCGACTCGATACATTTCGAATGGACCGAGAGGCTCCGTCCTTTATCCTCTTTTTCGATAGCATGTCGGAAAATTTTGGTTCCGAAAATACAATGGAAACGCTGCTGCGCATGAAAAGTATATTCAATTAAATCCTGAATGTAAGGAAACTAAAAAAGATTTTATATTGAGGGATAACTTTAAAATATACAGTAGTGTGCAAAAGTCTCCGGCCAGATGAATTTTTCACGTTTTCTTTCAAAAGCGAAGACCAAAGGAATTTTGATTAGTAAATACATATCCAGTAATAAATAATGTTCATTTCTTATATTATTTTTTAAAATGATATACTCTTATATACAATACTAGTCAAAATTATATACAGGGTGTTACAAAAAGATGTGGACAGATTTTGTGTGCTTGTAGGAGGGGTTAATATAAGTAATTTGAGTATAGGAATGCATGTCCACTGAAGCCTCGTTTCCGTGCTACACGGCTGTAAAGTTGCCTAAATTTCCAGTGTAGGTAAAGTACCTTTTCGGTAAAAGATAGCGAAAAATTTTATTTGAGAAAGCTGTTCGGAATTAAAAATTAGGCCCATATACCAAATTTTGAATCAATCTGCAAGCTCCTGCGTAGTAAAACTCTCCATTTTACGCTTATAGCACTTACTAACCACGGATCGAAGTTGTGAATAAGAACGAAATACTCTGAAATATGTATGTAAATAAACATTACATTGTAAATTACATACATATTTGAGAGTATTTTGTTCTTATTCACAACTTCGATCCGTGGTTAGTAAGTGCTATAAGCGTAAAATGGAGTTTTACTACGCAGGAGCTTGCAGATTGATTCAAAATTTGGTATATGGGCCTGATGTTTAATTCCGAACAGCTTTCCCATATAAAATTTTTCGCTATCTCTTACTGAAATAGTTATTTGTGTAACAAGTGCGGGAAGTTGACAATTGGACACGAGCGCGGACAAGGCGAATGCGATCACCCGCACGAGTTTACAATTGTCAACTCGCACGTGTTACACACACTATTTTATATTACACGTGCGTGGAAAGTGGCCCATTACGCGCGTTTCTTGAAAAGAAACGCGCGGAATGGGCACTTTCCACGCACATGTTATATAAAGGTACTTTATCTACACAGGAAATTTAGGCAACTTCACAGCCGTGTAGCACGGAAATGAGGCTTCAGTGGACATGCATTCCTATACTCAAATTACTTATATCAACCCCCCC
>NJRP01000278.1:168994-179137 GCA_003063835.1 Aphaenogaster floridana
GTTCGAGTTCCGTTCTTTTACAATAAATGCCCAATTTTTGATAAAAAACGGCGGAAACTTATTTGTACACCTAATATTAAGGTGAGATTACCGAAAACTGAATGTTTTACAAGATATTTTATATTTTATGTCAAAATACTGTAACTTTCAAGCCTCATAACTCGGAAAATACTTAACAAAAAAACATTTAATTATAGTGTTTTGGAAAGCCCTCGAGATAAGCTACAAGAATATGCAATAAAAAGTAGGCGGTTCCATTTAAAAAATTGGAGGTGACCTTCAAGTGACCTTCAAGCAACTATTCAAGGTCAAACTAATGACACCATCTTATGTGCCCCTCGAAACCGTACAACTTTTGTCTGAAACATTTTTGCTGAAAATGCTTTGTTGAAGAATTATCGAGGTGCGTTTTTTTAAATGGGAACCCTGTAGGATATATTTATAAGTATATTTATATATAAGTATATATAATATATTTTTTTTTCTTTGACAAAATAAACAATTGTATGTAGTGAACTAAAGATTTATAGCACAAGTTTTATTTCAGTTCTCTTTAGTAAACGACAGAAAAAATCGCATCATCAAAAATTCTTCATGTTAATTCTTTGTTTCGCGCGATCCTTTATTTCATTTATTTGATGCATGATCTCCTTTTCGCCGAATCGAGCGAGTTTATTCTCGGGCCGGATCTTACTCATCGCCCGACTGTGAGATAAACTCGGTTATGCACAATACCTTCCATGACACAGAAGGAAACCGTATATTTCCGTTATTGTCACATCATATTACGCGATTCGTTCGACGTTTATCACCTATTCGGAACATTGGAATAACGATAGAAAGGCACCTTGTGTGTTCTGACATAGTGACACAATGCCGCATCGAAGCGACCGGACAAGAAAATATTGTACATAAGCGTTTCAATTGGAAAGTTAAACGTAACAACAAGGTAAGTCAAACAAGGTGAGAAAAAGGTGAGTTTCCAGTTTTCAAAGCAGACGATTTTGATAAAAAATATATAAGGATAAGTGTGATATATTTATGAATAGATAACATTTAAAGTGGAGTAATATTTTCAATTAAAAGCTGTAATATATGAAAAATTGAAAACTTAATTAATCTTTAAATTAAATAATTTAATTTAATTTAATTTAATTTAATTTCAGAGAATATTTATTTTAATCATCCTAATTTCTAAATTTATATTTTAAAATAATATCTGGAAGGAGAGATTTCGACTCATATTCTTTAACTCTTTAGGGTCCGACTTTTTTTCAAAATTGGAACATATGTTCTAGTCATTTTTAAAAGTTTATGGGGTCACTGAATAAAAAAATGAGGTCGAAATATGAAAATTTAAAATAACGAATCCAAGAAATAAAATATTATCAAATTGTAATGAAATTGTTTATTACGGGATTTTTTCTCTTATCACTGAAACACATAAGGCTTTGATTGACTTGAAAATTACGCGCGTTTATACACTATACATAGTTTAAATATTATCAAAAATTTATATTATTAGTTATATATGAGTAATCGCTATGCGAAAGTAATACTGTGCATCATGTCGAATCTTTAATCTGAGAACTTTCCGATCTTACTACGTAAATTATTTTTTATACTTTATGTATTTATCACAATATTTTTTTATTAAAGTTAAACAATTTTCTTTAAAATGAGCTCTAGTTGAACTAAATGGCCTAATATTTACCAAAGATATGATTTTTTTTAACATGCTGGTACATGTTATGTACGATTAGACCCGAAAGGGTTAAAGTTGATTAGACATTGTTTTATATATATATCATCAAATGTTTGAATTAACAATAATTAAAATAGTACCATGTTTCATCGAATAAATATGTAAGTTTTGAGTTGTTGTCTTCAACCATTCAATTGTTCGGCGCAAAACAGCCACGAGCAAACGCATCTAATTGCCATACTCACGGGGTTTAATGAAGGTCAACTGGTACACTTAAAGCGCTATTTTACCGGGGAAACCAAACGCTGGAGTGTTAACGGCGACGCGTTGCGACTTGTTTTTTCATTGTTGTTACTTCCGTCACGCGATTTCCGGTGAATTAAATCCGAGGAGGTGCATCGAGACATCCTCGTGCCGCGCTGCGGAACTGGTAATTATAGTTAGCGAGGGCGATAAGTATCGCCGCTCGTAAAGTACAAGTCTCCCTGTCATCGCGTGTATTTGTACAGAGACTCCGGAACTGGCGCGATAATTAAATTTGACGTAAAATTAATGTAGCGCGTAATTTAACATCTAATAAGTCTCCAGACGGAACATTTAATTACTTTTCAACAAATTCTTCGATCCGAAATTTTTTCCTTAGCCAAAACATTAATAATTCCAGATCAGGAGATCAATAATTTAACGGCTCCTCAGAACTTTCCTTCGATTTCTAGTTATTCAAATTATTTAAAACTTGTGAAAACCAGCTCGTGACGTTAACGCGACGTCGATAATCGCGTTTAATGCTAAATGCGCAGTCAGATACGGGGATGGAAATATTTTCAAGGATCATGTTCAATGCAGATCTTACTCGCACCTGCGTGTAATGTCGAGGTATTGTCGTTTCCACGGGATTAACATCGCGGCGGAGCACATCCACAAAGCGACGAACGTGCGAACGTCGCCGTGTCCTTTTCCCCTCGCGTCCTTTTCTCGCACGACTAACACGAATGGAAATCCTTCTTCCTGTCGGCGCTTCGTAAATCGAGCTGATGTCCCTTTCCGCGGGGAGACATTGACTAACGACGTATAAAGGCAGGACGTGGTGGTACGCGCCGTTGCCGCGCGCGGAAGAATAAAGGGGATCAAAGAAACCGAGACGCGACGTCTTATTATCCCGCGAAGGAGCCTGTCCATTTATTCTTAAACGCGTTTAGAAGAAAAGTTTGCTCTTGGCGCTTCTAGGCTCTCGGCAAGAACTGAAATTGGTATAATTAGCTTTTTTTGACCTAATCAAATTTTCAATTTCACTTTTTTCCGACGATTAAAGCAATCTTGATCCCTTCCCAATTTACATTTCTAAATTAACTGCTAGAAGCCCTTTCCGTTCCATGTGGAAACATATATCTCGTCTCTCAAAATAGACGCATTTGTTTAAAAGAAATATTTTATAGGATACGGATAGAAAATTAGATAGAGGATTATAAAAGATATAAAGATATGTATTGCAGAATATATCTGACAAATATAGAAATATTCTTTTAAAATTCTAAGAGATATAATCGAAGCGTGCATGTAACTCGGCTTTTCTTTATCCCAATAAAACGATGGTTCAATCGTTTGCGACAAAGAACTCACACATCTACAGGGTGTTTAAAAAAAAGTATCACATATTTTGAGAGCAGGTAGTACTCGTCAAAACAAGAAGAAAATGTCGAGTAAACATGAATCCTACACATACGTAGAAGGTGCTCTATGTGCTTCCCATTCATTGTCATACATTTTAAATGAAAAAATACATTCCTGCAATGTTTTTACGTCATCGATGGGTGTTGAATACACCAAGGTATTGCCTTCAAAATCAAACCTTACTGTGTGTGTGCACTGCAGAGATAACACAACTAATATAAGAAGAGGGCAATGTTTATCATTTGAAGACTTTGGTGTATTTAACACCCATCGACCACGTAAAAACATTGCAGGAATATGTATTTTTTTTATTTAAAATGTATAACAATGAATGGAAAGCACACAGAGCGCCTAACCTTCTATAGTATACCATAAAGAATGGCCCATATCTTAAGAAATACATATTTGATTTAGGACCCATTTACTCGACATTTTTTTCTTGTTTTGATGTGTACGACCTGTTCTCAAAATATGTGACACTTTTTTTTTAAACACCCTGTATAAAAAAACTGGTATTTCAGCGACAGTGGAGACAGTAATAATGATTACGTCAACTCGGTAATTTTACCTATTTAGTTTCGCTCCGGTCTGTACGTATAAAGTAAAAAATGGCGATAAATGTTTCTCTTTATTGCGGCTCGGCACTTGACGTGTCGTCTACGGCATGCCACTTTACAGGCTGATTTCTATCAGTCCCCCTTCGCATCGTCGCGGCTCGCGAGATTAGGAATGGGGCGAACAGCGCGAGAATACCCCTGGATACTTTCGTATTCGACGATTACTTCGGTGCAGCGAAACGCGAATTCTCGTGAGCATTCTCACGACGAGAGTTCGATATTCCTCTGTGCGTTGTTTGCGAACACGCAAGTACGAATAAACACACGATATGCGCGATAGTATACCGGGTGTCGACGAGCAGTTCGCGTAGTTGCATCAACATCAATTTCGAGTATCATTGTCACACGGAGAAAATTTTATATTAAAAATTATTATGTATGGCAGTAGCCGTGGACCATGCTGGAATTAAAAAAATTTTTATGTTTTCACAAAAGAGTTTAATAATTATTAATATAATAACATAGTAAAATTTTTTATAATTCCAGCAATAGTCCACGGCTACTGCCATACATAGTAATTTTTAATATAAAATTTTCTCCGTGCATAATTGCGAATTAAATTAAATATCATTAACTCTCTGTCTACAATCTGGGTCTTTTATGTCCAGCCCAAGCTTTTTTACTGTTCTACACTGCAAATCCTAAACATCTAAAAATGACACATTTGACTGAAGTTCTTTTTATATGTTTTTTTCCATTATAAGTTATATCATTTAACACGTTTAATCGTATTAAATTACAAATTAATATGTTCAATCGTGTTAAATGACATTATTTAAAACGGCAAGAAATGTGTAGAAGAGCTTCAGCTAAAATAACACACTTGGATTTGCAGTGTAGACTTTCAAAAAATCTAAAAAAAGTTCAGGGTTACTTTTGAAAGTGTCTATAATATTATCCAATGATTTTTGGTTTTTCTTCTCTTCTCCTTGGAGACATTCGAGAATAAAACTTCGCTTGTACCATAAAAGACCCAGATTGCAGACGGAGGGTTAAATATCCTAAATAATTAACAAAACTAAATGCTTTGTGAAAATGCTGTCGCCTTACCGCATCTAAGTTAAAAGCAATGAAAACAGAGCTGTAACAGTCACAAATTATCTAGTAATCGTGATTTAGTTGTTATCTGTAAAAATTTGCAAGTCGAGAATCGTTCACGGTCGCAGTGACGATTATATCATTATGTATATTTCACTTGTCTCCGGATATTTTTGACGGGAATATTATTACTGGTCTTTTTAAAGATAATATCGACGTATCAGAAGCCGCGGGCGATGGCAATAAATTAGCTTTTCCCGGTGACCTCAATATTTAGCATTAATGCCGTTCGTCTCAGTGGACGCGGCAAAGGTGGAATGGCTCGCACGTGATCATTTAAAAGATAGGTCATACCATTACACGTCTATATTTTGAAACAAATGGTGCATTTCAAGGACTTGGAAGAGAAAAGTCAAGCATCCTCATTATTCGTCTCGGTGGCATTAAAAAAAAGTCGCGTTCTCTCGTCAAATAAAAATAAATGTTAAAGAAATATTTCCTTAAGGTGACGAGCAATGAGAAACTCTTGTTTAATTTACATGTAAATGATACGTTGTGAAAGAGATGAACGTTTACTATCGAGTGATTTAATGCAGGGATGTCGAGATAAATATTTATCGTATACTTTTTGTGCGAGAGAGATTATCTCCAACAAAGCGGACGAAACGGAACACCCTGTATATGCGTGCATGCATGCGTACGCACGCAAAGAAAGTCCACGTTCGCGTCGCGGGTGTCAAGGGATTATTGCTTGAACTCACGAATGCGTCGGGTCACAGTACATTGTGCACTACAGTCGACTGCAAAAGCAGAAACTTTAGATTTCATACCTCTATTAAGATAGCAAGACCAAATCGGAAAAATCAAACCGGATCTATTGGAACATTTAGTACTTATTTTGTACTAAACATTTAGTACTTACTTTGTACCATTAAAGATAATTTTGTACTATGTGCTATTTTGGAAAAAACTGTGGCGCTGCTAGCTTAATATTAAGCTGATAGGACCACTTTAAAATAAAAGAAAAACAAGAACAGAAATCAACAGGATTGAATTTGTACTAATTTGTACCATCAAAGACAATTTTGTATTATATGCCATTTCCAAGAAAGCTATGGCGCTGCTAGCTTAATATGTTAAACTGGCAGGATCATTTCAAAATAAAAAAGAAAAAGAAAAACAAGGACAAAAAAAACTGAATTTTTACTAATTTGTACTATTGGAAATAAGTTAAAATTTTATTTCTTCTCGTTAAAATTATTAGTATTTAGGTACTTACAACCGATTAAAATATATTCCGAAGATATGTTGTGTATCTTGTAAATCGGTAGAAGCATGGTGGACATAGGAAAAATTAAAGCATGGCTCTAAGGCGACAGGGATTATCTAATCGTATGATTTTCCCCGCGTCTTACTTTCATTTGCAACTGGTTCTGCCACTTCAACGTATATGGTACGCGGGCACTTAGCGAGTCGCGTCAGCCTCGGTAATTATTATCACGTTTTAAGTGCAGCCATCGCGCTAACACTATAATCCTCGGGATTTCGATAAAATCGACAAGATGTCAGGCGCTTTTACCAACGCAACGGCTCGAGAGTACCCTGGAATTTTTAGCAAAACGATTTACGTAAAGAAAACTGAACTCAATAATCGCATGCTTTTTCCGCACTATAGATAGCAAAAATATTTTCAATAGTACCGCAACAACCATTTTCATATCACAAAGTTTTGTAGAGAAGAGTTGCTGAATACGTACCGGTCGCCTAAATCGTATCTCATCGATATTTTATATTATTACTTAATATAAGCAACATGTAGTAACAAAAATATGAAATAAATAAGAAATGAGTAATATAGACAAAAATTTAACAGATTACATCCTGTTTTGTGCGTGCTAACAACACTTTAAAAAATCGAGTATAACTGATGTTAATTTTTGATCAATTTATGTAGCTGATAATAATGTAATGATAAAATTTTATTTTAAATTTTTATATTTTCATAAAAAAAGGTTTATTGTAGAATATTCAACATTTATTGTATGTACATATTTGTAATTATTATAAAGATTAAAAATCGATATTTTTTATAAAATCTATCAAGTTTCCTAAATCATACTATTATAAGGTTTTCTATATCGTACCGGTAGAATTTAGGGACTTGTGCTTATATAATCGTGCTTATATAAATACAAATGCCAATTGCAAAAATAAATTTAAGCTAGTTTTATTTCGACGTCCTTATCTTTTCATTATTGTCATTTATTAATTATTAAATACTTGATCCTTTTTTAAATAAATTATTAATAAAATAAGTATTAGGTAATAAATTTTTTATATATTAATCTTTTATTAATCTTATATTTTTAATTATTTTTATTCATATAAATTCGATACTTTCAAGAAAGTATGATTTAAAAGACTCATAGGTACGATTTAGGCAACCAATCACCTAAATCGTACCTTTTGCAACATGTTACAAAAAGACTTAAACAAATTAATGTTATTGGAAAAAGGTTAAACATGTAACAATAGATGCCTGAAACATCAAGCTACAATTTCCAACATTTATTTGCGTACAAATCAGTGTATCAAATGGGAAATATAATAAAAAATAGCTTAAATAGTACGCATTCGGCAACTCTCCCCTATATTAGTAGTCGATAATTAGAATAGACTTTGTAAGATATGCGAAATAAGACGGCTTCAGCATTAAATCTTCAGTTAATTTCCACGAGAAAAGTCAATTTCTTTTTTTAAAAAGTTTTATATTCCAAACTATTTTGAGACTATTTCACCCGTTCATTAAAATATTCAAAAATCCTACACAGAAAAAAAGTAGTGTCAAATCAAAACTTATATACTCAAATATACTCATATATATTCATATTTTCATATATTTTTCTTAGTCAAACTATATAAAATGACTTTATTCAAACAAGTTTTCTTCAGTTAACGCAATATAATCTCATTTCAAGATTTCCATAGTTGAAACTAAAGATATTCTTAAATCAAGAATATTCTTTTTTTCTGTGTACGACCGGAAATTTTGCTATTCATTCCTTTCCTTTCCTTGATATCAAAACGTTATGGTAAATCCTTGGCAGGCTTTCGACGTTCACTAGTTCTTTCCGTTACGCTAAGATAGCCTGCCCGAAAAATGTCCACGTCGCTCGCACGATTCACCCAGACGGTTACATCCTTTTCAGAACACGCGGAAATGGGCGTGGGCATAAAGCACATTAAGCAGATCGAGAACCTGATTTTTTTATTCGACACGGCATTGATTTCTTATGCGCGACGGTTAGAATCTCTGGTTCCTTGCTCTTGATATTCTCATCCTTCCGATATTAGCATAACGACATTCATATTTTTTACTTACGATTTAAAACATGCATTATCTAGACTTAGACACATATTTATATTCATTACATTAATCTCGTTACATTAATTAAAAACATATTAAGTAAAATCCTCGAAATAAAACTTTATATTGTGAGACTCGAACGGTCCAATAGCCAAATTTTGATTGGAGATCAAATGAGAATATACGTTCGACCAATTATGCATATGTAATTTCATTTAAATTATAAATTATATTAATTTGTGCTCTATTAACCGCACTGAATCTCATTAACCCTCTTTTACTTTATTTATTGTTTTTAAAATTGAGAGTCCTAAATTATTGTTGAAATGAGAATATATTCGATTGATTGTGAGAACCGGAACGATTATTCCTGCAAAATCTGACGTCATTAAAATATTATATGATTATTGTGGAACACTTCGCATACACGATGAGATAATTATCGGATCTCATCTTATTAAACGGCTTTATTTTTCAAGTAATATAAAGTCAAGATATCAATACCCATATATATATAGGCTAGAAAAATAAAAACATACAGACTTGACTTATTTACTATACAAATAAATATAATTAATAATCATTAACTCTTTCATTAAATAAAGTAATTGATATATTTTCTGTCCATCTTTTCTTGATATTTGTGAAAGAATAAACATCACTATATATTGCTTTTTTCATCTTAAATAACACTATCTAATATAATATTTAAAAAGACAAATCAATTCTCAAATATTCTTAAATAAATATTTAGGAAAACAGAAATAAAGTAACACAACTCTAAATTAATAATTTTTCCTTATTGCGTTCATTGATAATTTATTTTTATTTTACAAAAATATATACAAAGGGTATACAAAAATCTTGTTTCAATCATCCATAAGATACAAACATGAAGAAATTTAACGCTCCTAAACATTCATCACTATTATATTGGATCCAATATTATCTCAAATTATGATGTCAGAAGTGAGAAAACACATAAAAATTCTTGCAAAATATATTAAAATAGAAATATTTTCCAATAAAACATTTGCAATCAGTAGAATAGATTTATAAAATACATCGAAAACTCTCTTTTTGTTTTAAGGAGGAAAATTAAATCATATTTATTTTTATATATTATTAATTTTACAGTGTTGTATATATAACTGTGAACATAGCTTGTTTTGTTTTTCGTTTTAGGTACAATTAATTGATTAACAAAATAAAAGAAGAGTTTTCGATATATTTTACAATATTTTATTGTGAAAAAATATTTCTATTTTAATATATTTTGCAAGAATTTTCATCATGCATTTTCTTGCTTCTGACGTCACAATCTGAGATAGTAATGATAGGGGGCCTTAAGTAAAAGTTTCATATTCTGAAAACGTCAATATTCTATTTGTTAGTGTGGTCATTTTATTTCTTTCTATGTTTTTTGTTTTTCGCTAATTGATTTAATTAATTTGCCATTAATCAATAAACTAAAAGATTGAATATATTACAATTTATTTGTTATAAAATTTCATGATAAACAATTCAATTATTAATCAACATCAAATTATTAATACATTATATCTTCACGGTGTCTTGAAAATATAATTCGTATTTGACACGTGTTAAATGTTTAATAAAAACTGGCGTTTATATCAATTCCAAGATTAAATATTTGTACTAATTTGTCCTAGTTTATCCATTCCAAAGTAACGATTTTCCATGAGACATTATATTTATCTATATTTTTAATTTTATATATCCAT
>NJRP01000278.1:212947-225013 GCA_003063835.1 Aphaenogaster floridana
ATGGAAAGAAAGAGAGAGAAGAGAGAGAGAAACGTCTCTTGGTTAAGGAAATGCTGCTTCCTGGTATCAAAAATTGGAAAGCTACACATTATGATTATTATTTATTCGACGACGTGGACGAAAAAAAATTTTCACATTTTGTACTTTGCGTCGCAATATCTCCGCTCGTAGGGCACGTAGAGAAAAAATAAAAACACTTTTGTTATGCAAATCAAAACCAAGCTATCGATTGAGCCTACTTAGAACATGATCGGTTCAGCCGTTATTGAGATCCGATAATCTCGGGTTCTCGCAACTTGCCGGCTCGCGTAAAGATACACGGGGCGGTTTCGCTGTGCGTATACTTGGCGCGAGACCGTGTCTCTTGATAATATACGCACACTGAAAAAAATCAATTAAATTGTAAAAAAATTTAATTGGTTTAAAAAATAATTTATTTGAATACTTGCAAAGGAATTATTTATTTGAACCAAACAGTGGATATTTCTTTGTTTTTCAGCTGTTTGTTTTAAAAAACAGATCTTATGATAAATAATTTTTCATTCTTAAATATTTTTTTATTTTCAAATGTTTCATATTTGATCTTAAGAATAATGATATTTTTCTTTATTAAAATAATTATTCAATATAATAAAACGTTTTTCTAAACGAGATAAATATTTATTTCACAATCAGTCAAGAAACTTTATTTCAAAAAACTGTGTTTATTTAACTGAAAAAAATTTCTTTTTCAGTGCATATACAATAATTATGTGATTAGCGTATCAATTCGAATCATTCACGAATAAGTAACTAATCTTCGATTAATCTTCGTATCATTCATAGTCATCTCTACTTTCGGCCAAGTTGAGTCGCCAGCTTGGTGAATAACGAGCGTGTCCAGCGAGCACGCGTAAATACGACGTTGGAAAAGTTTCACCGAGTGAAACCTTATTATCGCCAGTGCCGTACGCTCGTTTAGCTCGCACGTTCGCCCGCCCGCTCGCTCGCCCGAGATCCGACGACCTCGTTCGATTAATTTGCCAACGTTTCGCACCCACGAGGCGCCTGTCATTATATCCCGGATGAACGGACAGTGTGGGCTGACGCGGAATAAGCAGGAAATTAGAAATATATCCGCGTCACTCTCTCGGCTCGCCCGTGCAGATATGGCAGCGGATCGACGGAGAGGGAATTGCATCACTCGCAATGAGCGTGTGTCAGATGGCTTTTTTCCTCGCTAATAGAGGACGTCGCAAAAGTCTAGTGGCAACAAGAAAAATTAGAAAGACAACATTAATTTGTAAACATGGGCGTAGCCAGGGTGGGGCAGGGGAGGGCGCTTGCCTCCCCCCTCCCGACTGCCACAAAAAGATGCATCTAGTCAAATTAAAAAACTAAAAATTAAAGAAATGTACCTAATCCTAATGCACACATTACAATCTACAACATTCCATAAGTATTAATATAAGTATTAATTCTTGAGTGAAAATAAATCCCTTTGAAATAGTAATAATTTTTATTATTTGATAAATTCCACCCGAATGAAATCCTGGCTACGCCCATATTTATGGATTGATCTTGTCGCAAATAATAAATTCTATAGTCAATTGCATTAATTATAATATACCGTAATATATGTGTGCGTGCGTGTGATACTCAATGATAAACCTAAATTCTTATAAAATATGTATATAGATACAAATTATTTAATATTGTTTGTTTAACCAACAATAAATAGTGATCAAGTTATAAATTATCATGAAATATTAACTCTTTGTGGTCCAAACTATTTCTCGCAAATAAGTGAAGATCAAGTATTTCATTCTCAACTTCAGCTAATCGGCTAGTCTATCATGAACCAAATAATTACTTCTTTATTACTTGGAAAAGTTTATGGAAATCCGAAGAATATAGTTTGTGGATTAATTGCGTACAGATTAGAATGCTCGAAGAATTATGCGATAGACTACTGCAATGCATTATGTTGAGTCCAACTCGACATAAGTCCCCAAAGGGTTAATAATAAAAATTCGAACGGTCCTCGTCCGTTTAGCGTAGCATAAACCACCCTTTTTAAAAGAAGCAGCATAGAAACCAGATAAACGCGTCGATCGAAGCGTGGCTCAACGGCGACCGAATTAATTCATCGACGATAAGCGGGAGACGGTAGCCTGGTCTCTCTCGAGGAGAACGAAAGTACTCCATAAATTTCGGAGTCCCTTTTGTCGCTCCCGGTATATCGTTCCGAGAGTGCAAGAGCGGCTCTTAGGTCGTTCCAATTTCATCCCGAGCTCGATCTGCATTAAGCGCGCTCGAGAGGCTACGTCATTATACAACCGAAGTGGGAAAGAATGATCAGCCTTGTTCTCCGCGGTACGTTCATTGGTATTCCGGATGAGCGATATGCGCGTTCCTAGTGGACGAGATCGGGCAGCCACTTGCCGACACCAAAACGGGCCCTAACGAGCGTGATTTCGTTGTCGCTGCAAGCGCATTTTTCGTGGCGCGACCACGAAATCTATAAGGCGATAGTAATGCTAACAAAACAAGCCCGCTCTCGTCGTGTGAGTTGTTTCAAAAAGAAAAAAAGAAATGCCCTCCTTCACTCCTGAGCTATTTACGCAACGAGTTTTAAATGTGTGTAAAACCAAATATCGCATCAACATTTTATTTATACAATATTAAAGTATTGAATTATTAAATTAAATGTTAATTATCCCAATTAATTATCCCAAATATTAAAATTAAGTACTAAATTTTGCGTCATATTATAAAGTGACAGAATGATTAAAGCGTGTGATAACAGTTAACGGAAAAGATGCAATTGCAAAATCATGAAGCAGAACTACCTATCTTTATGTTCTTTTTTCTCATCTCAACATATTTGTAATGTGTTTTATTCTTTTTCTCACACGATTGGCTATTTTTCTCTCTCATATCGCGCGCGCGCTGCTTTCTTTCTAACTTAAGTTAAGTTAACTTAAGTTCTTTCAAAATTTTAATTATGATTTGAAGTCAGCTTTTTACAACTTCAGTTGTTTATAACTTTTGATAAAATTATAATTGTTTAACCAAATGATGAATTATAGACAATTCATTTCTGAAGAGAAATATAATATATATCAAAAAATATATAATATATGTATATCAAAAAAATATAATATATATATCAAAAATTTATAAAAATTAGTTCAATAATTTTAAAAAAAGATACATAAAGGACAAAAAATATGATTTTACAGAGCATTTTAAAGCTTCCGATGCTTAAAGCTTACAATAATTTATCCTGTTTTTCTTTGTCCATTTCAAATCAAGATTATAAGTAAAGGATGTTATAAAGTAACAACTCAATTTAAATAAAAATTTTTAACAAGTTCTTTTTTTAAGGATGTTCAGGCGGTATAGGTAACTTTTTCTCCGCTAAAAGTTAAGTTGCTTATGTACAATCAGTTTCAAGAGTTAAATCATTTTTCGCATTTTTGGCAACATTGCATAGCATTCGATAATGTACGTGTCACTCGATAGTCTTCTTATCTGTATTTGAGCGTATTTAAGCGATTCGAGACAATAAACATAAACATAAACATAAACATAAACATTAAATATAAACATATGTAATAAATTGTAAGTCGACCTAACTGGCAAGAGATGGTATTCTATTAATTACTACGTATCAACCATACGGATTGTGGTCCTCTACGTGTAACAAATTTAATATTAATAAATGTTAAAGCATCTATTATAATTTCCCCCTCCCCCCCAAAATCCTCCAATCACGAAAACTGTTAGAAAATTTATTGCGAAAAATATTACCTCAGCCAGGATTTGAACCTGGACCTCCTTAGACTCCGTTTCATTTATTAATATTAAATTTGTTACACGTAGAAAACCACAATCCGTATGGTTGATACGTAATAATTAATAGAATACCATCTCTTGCCAGTTAGGTCGACTTACAATTTATTACATATGTTTATTACTTACTGGCGATTTAGAAAAATTAAAGTTTATTAAATATAAACATTATTAAATAAAAAAAACCGAGTCTCCTAATTAAGCTATAAATTGGTATAGACAATTATGTAGTCTTAATTGTTCTGCTAGCAAAATTTCATATTTTTTTCATCATTTTTCATTAAGATATAATAATTTTTCCCCCATTTTCCATAAGATTACGTGTAATTTTATTATTTAATTTTTTCAGTAACAAACTTCCTAAACAGCCTCAAACTTTGACAGAATTTTTTTTATGATGAAATCTACAGAATCCAATTGGTTTCAGCGAGTTTTCATCATTTTAGTCGTAATGCCTGAACATCCTTAATATCCGCTTCTAGTTATTCAAACCGGGACTATATATTCAATATCTTTTTATAGATATTTATAGACATATCTAAAATATCATTTTGTATAACTTAAAATGCAGAAGACAATCTATTTTAAAAAATGTTTTTAAAATAATATTTTGGTTTTTTTCAAAGGCAGTCAATTTTTAAGTTCCTATCTCTTAATGCAAACTTAGTTATTATTTTTACAAGTATAATACATTCTTTATCACAAAAACCTGCCTCGAAATGGAAGAGCCAGGCACACCCTGTATGTTCCAAATGCGTGTGCGTTCCATGTAGGTGCATGCAGCACTCACCCGGTATCGCCGATGTAATCCAGCATGCGGATCTTCAGCATGTCGTATCGGTTGGCGTTCCGTCACATGTGCGAGACCCCCGTCAGAGATCGGAATCGTCGCCGATGCCAAAATAATCGCACGTCGCCGACGACCGATATCCCGGGCGAGTCTAACGCGAGTTATCGAACGGTACCACGTCCCCGATGCCTCGAAACGAAGTCGCGCGTGTTTTGCGCGAGTCACTTTGCACGGTAGACGCACGCTTATTCGGCCACCCGATCGACGTCGTAGCCTGAATTTTCACCGGTCTGACATTCAATGTAAAATATAACTACAACGATGTGTTAAGCATGTAGATCCGTATTCGCGCCGTATATTTAATCCTAGAATTAAGCGTGACGCCGTTCGCAAAAATATACTTTCAAACATCTATAGGTATTTGTAAAATCTTCATGAATCTCCATAAATCTCCAAATAAATATGATAAAAATTCATATCTCCTCTCACAAAAAATTGTAAGAGGAGATGAGTTTCAACAAGTTACAACAAGATAGAACCGTGTCTAGAATAGTTACTTTTTACAACTTCGAAGCTTCAAAGGCACCTCAAGGCACCTTAGGTTCGGAGTTAACTTCGAAGCTTCAAATTCTTTCGAACCTTCAAAGTTGTCAAAAGTAACAGCCCTAGTCTAGAATCTAGAAATTTGTGATGAGTGTATTGTTTTGTCATCTGCTTCTTGACCACATTTAAGGGTCGGCCGGAGTGACGAGCTCTCGCCGAATATTTTCTGCTCTTCATTTGCGGTGCAGATACGTGCACTCTGTACTCAACCTTATTTTGTCTCGTAAAAGCAACATTTTGTCATGAAACCTTTTTTACTTATTTCTTACGAAGCTACAACATCCGCTACAGAGCCAAATTTTCCAATTTGACTCTTAAAAAATTATAATAAACAAAATTATTTGCACTTTAACTGCATTATAGTGTAGATCTGGTAACAAAGAATTTTTATTTTGACCTTTTGTTCTAAAAAATCTCTTTGTAGCGAGATGCAGGCGATTCTCCTGATTACGAATATTGCAATTACATTGCGATTTTCTCAGTATTTTAGCCGTAATATGGTTGAATAGAAATTCATCTCCGACAGATGTCTATCATGCCGACCCTTAACGCTATATATACGGCGCGAATATGGGTAAATTATGTATATAGAATGTTAAATATGATTAGAATGTTATACGTCCATTTCCATCAATGTAGATTAACTTTAATCTCGGTTTAATTTACTCTTTATCTTTTTTTAGTTATAAGAATTAGAAAGAGATAAAAAGTAAGCTAAATCGATATTAAAATTAATCTACATTGATGAAAATAGACATTAGTAAACCTTCCATGGCTCGTTAGCCAACGGTCAATACCGAGGGGTAAACCGCTGAGGGCATTGCGGTGTACAGATTTGGGGCATTAGTGGGCATTACTAGGGCGCATTAGTGGGCATTACTAGGGCACATTAGTGGACATTACATAAAAAATTCACTAGTAATGCCCAAAAATTGTGTACTTTTAGTGTACTTTTGTGTACTTTGTGTACTTAGTAATGCCCAATTTTGGGCATTACTAGGCATTGGTGTACACAATTTTGGTCAGCGGTTTACCCCTCGGTCAATACATTACGATTTCATCGAGAAGTCGGATTCCCGAGGAAAAGATTTCTTGACGGAAACGACGAGAATTGGCGCACGATCGAATCGCAGATCTTAAAAAACATTTGATTAAAAAAGTAAATTTGCCACATTTGTTGCCACATGTTTCGTCGAATTGACGTTGCGATATATTCACCGAGATAACGCGGCCGGTCGTTTTCGTTATCGTTCGCAATCGATTAATTCCCCTGATGAGTTTTTTCGAAGCGAATGATCGCCACAACACGAAAGGGATTCGCTTGTCCTTCGTCTTTTTTGTCCCGAGATCGTCTCGCAAAGAAAGGGACTGCGATCGGGAAGACTTCAACAAATCGTCTCTCTCGCGACTAGGAAACTCCGATACATACACTAAGAAAAAAAATGGTTAAAAAACTAAAATATTTAGTCCGATACGTTCAACCAAAACATTAGTTGGTTTAACTGAACATTAGTTGAATTAACTAATTCTTAATTAAAAAATAAACTATACCTTTTTAATTCAACTAATGTTCAGTTAAACCAACTAATGTTTTAGTTGAACGTATCGGACTAAATATTTTAGTTTTTGAACAAATGTTTTTTCTCAGTGTAGTCTTCCGATTAAAGACGCGCATCCATTTTAATTTCTCAAGATTCGTCCAAAATTAACTTATCTCTTTTCATGAGGAATCATCCCCTTTTCGCCTATATCAATAACCTATACCAAAATATCCTCCATTTTCCAATTGTGTTTCAATTATTTTACTTTAAATACAATTGCAATTCATAAAAATAATCTCTTTAACGTTATAGAGTTATAAATATATATTATAGAGCTAAATTCCATGACTGTTATTTTAAAAGCGATATCAACACGGGAAATAGTTCAAGTCATTGCGATAAATGGTAATCCAGGCCATAAAGCTAGTCTTGTATCTCGAAAACTGAACAAGTTCGAAAATATATTCCCGAAGAATCTATGTACAGTCGTGCAGAAACTCATGAAAAATTCAGCTCTTCCTCTCGATGAATAGAGATTCACGATCTCTAAAGGGATTCATAAATTCGTGACATCATCGGAAATCCGTGTTGCTTTAATTTGGACAAACAACGTCCCGCGAACAATATCGTGGCGGTGTCGCGGACATATTAAGATAGAGAGGAACTTGAAACGATCTTGAAATTGAAACGAATCACCGGCACAATTCAGCGTCCCCGTCGTTTCCGTCGCGCAACGCGAATTCACGTGGGTTGTTTGACATTTGGCGAAATTAGTTTTCATCCGATTGTCTCGGTTACGGCCGCTGTTACACCCGGCAACAGCGATATCAATATAATTCACAGAGCAATTCGTTATCGTTCTTCGTGACTCACGTGGTTCACGTGTAAAACTCGCACTGGATTCCGGTATAATCGCCACTCGGGAAGGATACTACATCGTGAGACTCTTGAATATTATTACGTCATCATTTTTACGTCGCGTGCAATTTTGAGTATAACGCTTCTCCCAAAATACGATGATTTTGTATTTCAATTACCGATTCGAGACTGCATCTCCACCTGTATAGATAACACTTTCTTTCGCACTTTTCGTCGAGACTCGACACCGACCGAGAGATCTTTCTCGTTGTAAAACGCCGAGGAGAAGACGATGAGAGACACGACGGCGTATCGAAGCGCCGAACAACTGTTTAACGAGCCTGCTCGTACTTGCATCGTCAGTGGCACTCGCTCCCACCCGCAACAGTCTCTCCGCCACCTCCTCCTCTTCCTCCTCCATCGCGCACTATTCGCTCGGGCCCTCCACTATCTCCGCTTTCCGCTCCTGTCCAAGATCCTCGTGAAGAGGACTTCGCGAACCGCTCTCGAGAATCGCCGGTCTTTCGTGTCCGATAAGATGTTTGCGCTCTTTCAGAAGCCAATCGACATCGTTTCTCGATGCTTTGAGTGCCATCGATTACCGTCAACAACCGGCACTACGATAATGGTATCTGTTGTCATCGAAATGTTTTTAAGTACTTTTGAAATCCTCGACGCATATTTAGAGATAAGTTGTTTAACTTTTCTGGGTCCAGTGGGACATGTAGGTACACTACCGTTCATAAGTTCGAGAGCGCTTGCGATTTTCTTACATTTCGTGAAAAGTTAAGTATCTCAGTGAAAAAAAATCGTTGAGAAGTTTTCAAAAATGCACTTTCAAAAGAAGAGATAGTTTTAAATTTGTCTTTTGGTTTCGTCTTTATGATATTTTGTCCCCTAAATTACATAAAAATTGAAAATTTATATCTTTTCAATATTTTTTACGCTGTAGTTTAATGAAATATCATCAAAACAAAAATTAACAAAAAAGTATTTTAAATGTTCGTATCAATTTTTTTAAAAAAGCATTTTAAAGCTTAGAAAGTCTACTTTCAAATGCTTTCTTGTTCATTTTTGTCCGATGATGTTTCATCAAGCTACAGTAACATCATGTTGCATCAAGCTTCAAAGTAATAGAAAAATATGGGAAAAAAAACAATTTTCAATTTTATGTAATTTAAGAATAAAATATTGTAGAGACAAAAACTAAAGACAAATTTAAAGGTCTATCTCTCCTCTATAAAATGCGTTTTTTTAAACTTCTCTACTATTTTTTGTCATCGAGATACTTAACTTTTCGTGAGATGCAAGAAAATCGCAAGCATTCCCGAACTTATGAACGGTAGTGCATATCCCAATATATTTAAAAATTACATCTTTGGTAAGTATTAAATTATTCAGAACAACTAGGGCTCATTAAACAAATTGTTTAAACTTCAATTAACAAATATTGTGATAAATCATAAAAATAAATCGTAAAACAAAATATTGTGACAATCATAAAATATTTATTAAAAAATTATTTATGCAGTAAGATTGGAAAGTTATCGGATTAACCATGAAAGATTCGACATGATGCGCAGTATTACTTTCATATGACGATTATTCAAATATGAATGATAATGTAAATTTCTGATAATGTTTATACTATTCGTAATGTATAAACGCGCGTAATTTTCACGCTTTTTATATCTCAATAATAGAAGAAATAACTATTGATAAAGAAATGCTATTAATTGATACTTACACACACACAGATGCGCATATTACATTATTAGAACAAGAATCTTTTTAAAAAGTTTTTTCCAATATATGTTTTCTTATCAATGGCTACGGTCCATTTGATGCTACAAATGCTTCGAAGCATTTTTTAATTGGTGAATTAGTAAAATTCTTTCTTCTGATTTGTTAAGCAAATGCTTCGAAGCATTTGTAGCGTCAAGTGGACTGCACCCAATATATGCTCAATTTTATTGATAAAATTGGAAAACACTTATTATAACATTATTTAGTAATATATTACAAAATTAATTGTCATAATTTTTTTTTATTTTTATATAGCATTTCATATCTAATCATATTCATTTTTTAAATAACTTTTCTGTCAAGTTTTCGCTTTTTACTAAAGTTTCTTATAAATTAGTTTAATATTATGTATATTCCTCCATAAAAAATCATTTCATTAGAATTTGATATTTTATTTCTTGTATCCGCCATATTATAATAGATCTAATATTTTTAATTTTTATGTTTTGACTCCACTTTTATATTCAGCAACCCCACAAATCTTTAAAAATAGCTAAATAAGATATGTCCCAATTTTCAAAAAAGTCGGATCCGAAAAAGATTAAAATAGAACTATTTTATCTTACTACTAGTTTTTAGTTTTTTAATACTAGTTTAATACTAGTTTTCAATTTTTTTCAGAACTTCGTATTTTCTTTTACTAATATTGAATAAAACCCAGTAAAAATACTGTGCGATGATTCTATAATTAAATAAATGTCAAAACTGTATAGGGTAACTCCGGTATATACGCCGCACCTAAGGAAAACTTAATTTATTAAATACTATTTACTATGTTTAAGGCAAATGAATTATACCAATAAAAACTTTATATTGTCTACTACTATAAAAAAAATTAGAAATATGAAATATTTATTCTTTGTATTCAACAAAAAAAACTTTTAGAAACCCTTACATTTTTGCCATATATCCCATAGGGGTGGGATATATGACTATTCATGGGTAAGATATACGCCTTATAAAAAATTTAGAAATAATGTTTATAAATAAGGCAATAAAATGATATACAATAACTTATAAATGTGTGTAAAAGGTTTATTAGAGTATAAGAATAATAAACAAATACGCGAAACATAATAATCTTGTATCTTTGCGGGCCTGATTGGTGGCTATAACCACCAATCAGGAAGTGGGAACAAGTTCGCGTCTCCCTACTTTTTAGGACTCTAGACTACAGAGCGTTTGTACTACGGCATAAATCCCGCACGCTAAAAATGCCGTATATCCTAAATAGGTGGGATATACAAGATATCAAGCTAAACAAAGAATACAAGAGCTATGTACTTGTATTTTGCTGTATTTCATCCTTTACTATCCCTCTACACTTATGTATCATGAAATAACCCATTAAGCCTTTTACATTCTTTACAGTAATCATTTTACGTAGGTCTCATAATACATGATCGCGCTACTTAATACATTGAGAAATCGATTCAACTTACGATGGTTTCGTTAATATTAACAGTAAAGAACTGAAATCACAACACAATACTAATATGGCATAAAGGCACATAACAGAGTAGTTGAGGGCAAATTACCTTTACTCCTTCTATTTTTTCTGACTTCTGCGGCGTAAATACCGGAGTTATACCCTATTGAGTTAACTTGTAATATCATGTAGTTACTTTATTATTTTTTTTATTATGTATATAAAGAATGACGTATAAGGTGCCTTCTAAACCTAGCCATCTCTTTTATTTCTGAGTTCTTGGCTCAGTTTGGATCTTTTTTGTTTGACAATATCAACGGTGATCTTATTTGTTAAGGGATCTTTATTTGTTATAAGAGGAAGATTAGCCTAGAAGGGGTCAGATTAGGTCAGACTAGCTTAGGGTTAAGAACCCCCTGATTTAGCTGTCCTCCTCTACGTTGATGCCATTACGCCGTGGCAAGACCGACAATTTTCGACTGAGATAATAGCACGGGGAAGAGACTCGGGGACCGGCGGAAAATCACGAGACTAGTTACCGAACGTATATACTAATAGTATGCCCCGTTGTTCGACCGCGGAAGATCGCTCGAGGCTCGAGAGCCGAAGTACATTATGGATTTCACAGCGATCGGCCGATCGCGCAAATTTTTCCGGTGCGAATTCTTCCGAGACGTTCAAGATTTACGGTGTCGGAATGAAATTTATTAACGTTACCGTACAACGAAGCCAGGGAACGGCTAAAAATAAACGGTGAATCATTCGGACATGTGCACCATGCTTACGGGTTCACCGTGCGCACGTGCGTGATACCATTATTTGTTGCGGTAAATTCCCTGAGGAAGCCGTGCACGATAAAGCCTCCGGGAAATTTTGGGCTCACTCGCGAGCATGCGGAAAGCCCACTTTCCTTTCACGAAATGCCACGACCGCTTGCAGTTGTTCCACCACCAGTCCGATAAGATTGCCACTTGAATAGAGTCATACATCTTTTATTCACGTAATGAACCAGGAAGTTTAACGAATGCGATAATACGATACGTCGATAAAGGTGCACTGATAACCGCGTGACAACAATTATCCATGAATATAGCATTAATGTTCATAATACTATTAATGATTATGATTATAACTATAATTATTTTATTTTCAATTAATTATGTTATCAATGTGTGTGTGTGTGTGTGTGTGTGTGTGTGTGT
>NJRP01000278.1:236515-252333 GCA_003063835.1 Aphaenogaster floridana
GGTTGACCACTAAACGTTTTTATTATAATATTTGTGACCACCAAACGATTGCGCATCGAATGGCGTTTTTTAAAGTCTTTTTGGTTGAAAAATAACATTTGTCTGGCTAACTTCACACCACATTTTTCTTTAATTTTTTCTAAGAAAACGGCTAACCACCAAACGATCTAATAAGACTACCAAAGACCACCAAACGACCACCAAACGATTCTAATAGTTGAAAGTTCTAAAAGTGAAGTTGTCTGGCTAACTTCACAGAGGTGACGGCGTCACGACAAAAAGGCGTAAGTGACAAAAATCTGAAAATGAGATTGTTAAATTTTGGAAAATAGATTGTAAAGGTCAAGCCTCGTGTCTAATACTACAGTTGTATCCACCAAAAATTCGAGAATCGTTAATTTTATTACTAGTTGATAGAAAAATTGCACCTTGAATGACATTTTTTGGATTTTTCTTAATTTTTGTATCTCCTGTAAAATTTGTTAAAAGCCGCTTACGCCTTTTTGTCGTAACAACGTCGATATATACGATTCAGAGGTGCATTAGTAAATATCTCTGTTTATCGCCTCGTAAAGTAGTTATTAAATAGTTCTTACTAAACTAATAAAAATTTGTCTCCATTTTATGAAGTGATCGGTTACCCATCACCCTTTTCTGAATTGGAAATTATTTGGAGATTACAATTTCCAAGAATTATTTAGATAATATATATATATATATATATATATATATTATTACAATCTTTTCATAAGTATAATATTTCTGAAAATAAGTACAGTTAATGATTAATCAATTGAAACATAGATTCCACGTAGAGATGTGCGAATATAGATTCCACGTAGAGATGTGCGAATTATTCGAATTCGAATCGAATCGAATCTGATGATATTTGATTCGAATTCGAATCAATGTAGTTCGAATTCGAAAGATTCGATAATATCGAATCACTGCGATTCGAATTCGAATCGGAGAAGTGCGTAAAAAGATTTGAAACCCGTTGAATCCTATCGTGCGTTCAGCGCCTTTGCGAGGCGGCCAGAAGGTTGGTCGTTACGAGACTTCTTTAATTTTTATTCACCTCTTCAGATGCTTCGAATACCTACGTCACATTCCTGGCTTGCATACAGGATTCCTACGTTTTGATTCGATTCGAATTCGAAATGTGGGTGATTCGATTCGATTCGATTCGGCGATATTTTTGTCAATTCGATTCGATTCGGATTCGAGATTTTTTTCCAAATTCGATTCGATTCGAATTAAAAAATCTTGATTCGCACATCTCTAATTCCACGTAATAACTGTCTTTCTTTACCATCCATGGCTTAAATCGCAATATTTGCTGGGAGGGCGTTACTGCACGAAGAATTTTCCATGCAATGCTAATTTTCGCGAAATCAGCATTCTGTAGTCGTCACGACGTTTTTATTACATATATAAATGAAATACCTAGTGGCGGATTTGATGTCTTTAGACACAATTTGATTTCAAAATCTGCTGCATTTAATGAAAAATTCGTCATTAAATACACATACCATGTTGGTAAAGTGTGAACATGCGACAGTTTTATCAAGTGAACTTCGTGCGATCGTAGTATTACTCGTATAACGTATTTTCTAAATTATTTATGCGATTAATTTAGATATGCGATAATAATTAAAATAACAAGGAAAGAGAGTAAAATTAATGCAGAATAATCGCTAATTCCAATAAATCATGCCTTAATTTTTATTTAATAATTTGTCATTTATGCTTATTTATATGCCATATTAATTCGCACATTCGACGGAAATTCGAGCCGGAAAAATACTTTAAAGGGAAAAAACAACAAGCACCGAAGCAGGTTAAAGCAAATATTTAATTTATTTGTGAATCTGCGCAATCATAAAATATATTCATGTAACGATCAACGAGATATAACATCGATAGAGTTCGGCGCTGAACGTGACGAGACAATCAACGTGTAGGGAATGAATTCGGACGTAATCGCGGATAACCTTAGGGTGAATTCCCATGGAGCGGAATAGCATAACGCGGAACGAGAGCGAAACTAATCACGAGACCGTTTCAACGGAAGGCTCTATCGGAACGATCCCGTGATTGGTTCCGCTCTCGTTCCGCGTTGCGCTATTCCGCTCCATAGGGATTCACCCTTAGAGGAAGTCGCGTGGCTTCCCCGCAGTTTTTCTTAGGGCGCACCTTGTTAACCGGGTTACATCATTTTTCTTCTGCTCGTGACAAGAAGCACGACATCTCGCGGAGGGGGGGAGATGGAGGAAGAGAGAGAAAAAAACGATACGTCGCTCTCTCGTCATTTGTACGTGTAATATATAAAAATAGAATCCACGGTGCGCAGCGGGATACTCGACGTCATCGGTCGAGCAATGGGGGACGAGAAGAGGAGAGGAGGGAACTCAAGGGGGGTGGGATCGCGAAAGATTGCGGATCGAAATCAAACTCGTCAGCTTCGCGAAGCGTCGCGACGTCACATTTTATAATATTCGTAATCCGACTACGAGTTATATCGCTGTTGGCAGACGTATATTCGCGCGAATCACGACGCGTGTTCGTCCGAAATGGGTGGAGCCTTTCTCTCTAAGCGACGAATCGTCTCTAACTTCGAGGCTCGGCGCTACGTAAGGATTGATCGACGGATTGATCGGCTAATCGCGGCTAACAAAGTTCCGTGAATAATGTCGTCATTGTAAAGCCTATTCTACAATAGCGTAAGCGTATAGTTGTAGGGTTGTAGAAGTAGTAGTAATCGTGGATGTTGTACAACGGATCAATCTACAATATAGAGTAAAGATACGTCGTAAAAGCCATCACACATAAAATTCCGTAAGGATGTAAGACGTAAGCGTAAGAAAATCGACCAATCCCAATCGAGTATTGTGTTGTTCGCAACCCCGCCACTCAATTGGGATTGGTCGATTTTCTTACGCTTACGTCTAACGTTCTTACGGAATTTTATGTGTGATGGCCTTAACTTTGATTACAGCAACCAATCAGAGTGTAGTTTTGAGTTTCGAATATGGACGATGTAGTGAGTTGTTCATCAAGATGGATAGACAGAAAGTGTTGCTGCTACTATTACTGCTACATTACGAATTCGTAAATTTATTGTGTGCTTAAAGGACTTCCATCCTCAAACTGAACACTTTCTTCATATTCCATGATAAAAGACACTACAATAAATAAAATAATTTCCAACTTGAAATCTTGAAAGTTGTTTTCACTTGGTTTTCACGTGTATTTCGACAACAAGAATGATGGCGGCGTGGTCACGTAAATTACAGCACTTTGATTGGTTGGCTCTTACGTTTTACATCTGGCGTAGTCGGAAAGATGAAGTTCAACTATCTTCCACAACACGCTTTACAACCGGAAGTGCCACTTTACAACCGCGCCTTACGACACTCTAAAACCACTTACAACCACGCTTACGCTATTGTAGAATAGGCTTTACGTCCAATCTGTCGAAGTGTGCCGGGTCGTCTGCGAGACTCTTCCCCGCGATCGATTCGCATCCTCACAAACCCTATCAAATCGCTACGTAATTCTTCATGTACAACCCGCGTTTTATAGTTCGATTTATATACGCGCGAGAGATACGCGACGTTATTCGCGGAACACGCGCGCGCGCGCATTGTTTTTACTCTGTGTGCGACCGGGGCCGCGCCCAACCCTTCGCGGAAGAAAAGCAAACAGATCGGTATAATGACTGCTAAATTAATTATGCATGCTTTATCCCGTGAGTAAGGCAAATCAAGTCTCACGCAAAATGAGAGATTTAAGTAGGCTAATAACTGGCGTTAATTAATTAAATTGAAGTACGGATAAAAACGAATGTTTTACGGAAAAGTACGAGAAATAAAGCGTCCCTAAGAAAATGCGACAGAGAGGGATCTTTGTATCTTTTCGCGTCAGTGCAGCAAGTGATGTAGCGCGGCCCAAGCTACGACATCTCAACGACATCTGTACGCGGCGAATCGCAACTTGGCGATTCATCTTCGCGTAACGCACTATGATCGAGCTACGACTTTGACCGTGTCTCTACGTTTAATGACTCGGCCGTGCATAAATATATATGCATATTTATGTATATATATATATGTATGTATTTGTAAATCGCAACGCGAAGGGGGACGAAACAGGACCGCCACTTCGCGCCCGTGCGCTACGCGCGTCTCCGCTCTGTGTTGTACGATATTAATTATTTAATCTGAGATTGTTAAGGTATACGATTCTATCGATTCTCTTCCTCTTTCCGATTCTCTTTCCTTCTCTTCCTCCTTCAGCGCGGTCCATACTCATCAAGGCGTGCCTTAGCAGCCGATCTGGTGCAGCATTGACGCAAGTCGGAACACGCGCATCCAGGCGAACATGCCGGTGGACGGCGAACGGCATACGGGTGCCCGCGTCGACGACGACGTCGACGAGGCCTTGCGCTGCTCCTGCGTGCCGGACGGCGACGTCCGGCTAAGGGTAGCGTCCATGGATGCGGCGTCGCTGCTCTCAGACTTCCGCTGCTTCTGCTGTTGCTGCTGCTGCTGCGGCGAGTATTTCATATCTGCGGTTACGCGAGAGGGAAAGTGAATACCACGAGAGAAGAATTACTCTTCACTTCATCGCTTCTGTCAGAAGTGAAGATGAGGAATAAGCAACTAACTAACGCTGAAACCATCGTCGCATCATACATGTTATACCGTACTATGTACTTTACTCTTTTGTTACTAACGACTGCTATAGTCTATAGTGGCCTTCCACAGATCTATCTCTGTATATGAACGACCATTATAATGACCGCCTGGTCGAGATTGCGTACAAATTATAATAGCCAAAAAAGACGTACAAAAGTATATAATACTGGACTCTCATATATAAAATAAAATTACAATAAAAGAAAGGGCTTGTTATTAAGAGTCGAACGTAGTTAGTGGTGCGTGAATAATTCTTTGTATATAGTTATATTTCGCAATATTACATTAACGCTATAAATACCGGACGTTATATATTGCGAAATATAACTATACAAAGAATTATTCATACATCACTAACTGTGTTCGACTCTTAATAAGCACTTTCTTTTATTGTAATTTTATAATAGCCAATAAATATAAATATAAAATATAATAAATGACATGTTATAAATACATGTTAACAATATCTTGTGCTCAAACATTAAAGATGTTTGGATTGTACAATACTAGCTAAAAGTTATTAAAATTTATAAAAAAAACTGCAGATTTTTTAGATTTATATCACCTGAATCGTGAAATAAATAAGTTTACATTACATAAGAAATTAAACTGTCGTAAAATAACATGATTTTTAGCGTCTTCAAGAAAAGTTTTGGTTGTGAATATGTGATATAAATCAACTTCAAAGCGCAGCTAAGGCTGCGTTTCGATATTAAAAATCTATCTAGTGCACGTAATGTATACAGGGTGGATTCCGTAAAGCGCATATGCGCGCATATATCTATAACATACGTAACGTTTACTATAGAAAAATGCGCGCATATGCGCTTTACGGAATCCACCCACTATAGATTATCAACACTGCTGTGAATATCGAAACGTCTAATAAAATGGCTTATGCAATGCAATGACCATATTTTGCTGCAGTTTTATGTAGATAACTTTCAAATAAGTAAGTGAATCCAAATAAACTTTGGCACAAATATTTATTAGAGTTTTATTAGTGCATATGACAATTTTGATTTCTCGTAAAATTTGCAAATAAGTGCTACAAATTTGTGCTACACGATTTTACATAAGAATCCAATGCAAATACTTAAAAAAATTAAATAGTTTTCGAATCAATAAGAGAATTGTGTTCAAATTTTGCGCAGATAATCAGACGTAATAAATAGAACAATCTACAAAAATTTTACATTTTTGGTAGTTTTAAGATATGACACATACATCCTTAGGTTTTCAATGCCATCAATTTTTTTTATCGGTTTAAAATAACTTTAATAGAAAAATCAATAAATTGCGTAATACAAAGTAACAAAAGACTCTGTCCGCGATAGAGTGTGTATTTATATATATATATAGTGGCGGTCAACTCCGCTATAATGGAGGGTTAATGCATCTTTATGCTTTAGCTTATTTTTATGCTTGATTGCAACGGACGTATTATTGCCATTTTTAGAAATGAAAGGATTTCCAGAAGCAAATCAACGCAGATTCGGCTATTTCCTTTATAGATTCATTAGAACGATAAAAAAACTTTAGAACAATAAAAAACTTTATGTTAAAGAAGAATAAATTATGCGCGTGAAAACTTTGTCTTTCATTTACATTCCTTTCTGCTGATAATCCACATAAAACGTTAGGAATATGTGTCCGTCTGCATACCAGTGATATGACTTTGGTGCGAACGATTATTCCAACGATATTGCTACAATTGCAATTATTCTGCGATGAACGGAGATCAGCGGAGATCCGGACCTTTTTGCGTAAATGTCGCGTCAACCTTGACTATGTTTATCCTAATGCTAAATGCTCATGCGGTCACGGCCGTCCTGCGTCATGCGCGCGTTACGAAGTAAAAATAATTAAGTGATTAATCTCTGATTTCGTAAAACAGAAATGCGTGTGCGTGTATGTCTACAATATACCCCGAAAAATATGTGTATATAATTTCAGCAACTATATTTCCATTAAGTAGATTTTATTTCGTCCAACTTTACTCGGTCTTATGAAACTGTTTTGCGGTAATCCCATTAAATTTCCCAAATTGTGGGAATAAACGCGGCGAGTCAGCGGGTTGCTTCTCGTATGTGTATGTATGGCCGTTTATTATACTCTTGCGAAATCGTTGTTTCCAGAAGCACGATCGCTAGGTGGGCGTCTCGGATAGCGCACGCGCCTCTTTCGGCCAGCTGATTCCCTAGACCTACTTTTCGTTCCGATGATGCGGACTGACATCATATATACACGGCCGTATCACTCTCGAGCTCGCAGCGAACAAAAGCCGCCTTTTCCTTCACCGTTTTCTTACAAAGCGAAATTGCCACGTAACGCTGCAACTAGTCCGTTCCTACAAAAATCAATCATAGTTATCCGAAGTTCTCTACTCCTTTTTACATTATCTGTGGAAATAACCGGAAAGTCAATTAAATTTCGGTTAACTTTGACTCGATGTTTATGGGAATAGCTATATACAACTCGTTCACGGGTGAGCCTGTCTGAATCTCCATGCATTTTCTGTGAAGACTTTATCTGTTTATCTTGTCTCTCTGTATATAACCGGCAGTCATTTGCGTTACGCGATCGTGATGTCACACATTACTAATAGCAGCAACAGAAAACTGCGCGCATTTCGCCGTAACTTAACTCTACACTAGCTTACAACTTTAAGTCGCAGCTGCAATTGCAGTTAGGTAGTTCAAATTAAATCTCCAGAAATGCGGCGCTCTCTATAAATTCTCTTCTTTTAAAATATATTATAAACAAGATCTGTAGAAAGAAAACAATTCAAACTTCCTGATTTTTACATTTTATGGCAATCTGTTTGACATTATTATCTACATGATTTTTTTACATATATGTCTAATTTTAGAGAGGTTCTTCCTTGACAGGTTGTACAAGCTTCGTCTGACATAGAATCTTTTCTATCAATTCATCAGGATGACTGCCGTTTTGCATAAAATCTAGTCCAAGTGGTAACATTAGGTACAAATTACTCTTGCGATGCTAACACGTGAATATATATCATATAAGCTTCATATTCGTGTGCGTGTGCACGCGTGTCGAGAAATTCTGTGCCCTAAATCTTGGTCGTTGCTCGAGACCGTCCTTAGACATCCACGCGCTATTTCACCGAATGGACTCTACTTGGTGCATGTGAATAACGAAGGTTACGGATCATTAGCAAAAGCAGAATATAAATCGGTAAACGGTATCTGCATATGTATCTACATATATATGCGCGAAAAATCGTCGGATACGAGATCCAGTGGCGTAGCCAAGGGGGAGATTAGGGGGATAAATCCCCCCTGAAATTTTGGAACCAAATATGAAAATATGAAAATGAAAGGAAATTGAAAGCCGAGAGAGAAATGAAATGGTTTTTATTAATAAAAATTAAGAATTCTTAAAACCTACCTTAGAAATACAATGAATAAAGTAAGGCTTAACGGTTTGACACAAATGTACATCCACAAAAATTTGACTTTTTCGATTAACATAGAGGAGGTACTCGACAGATTATCTAAAAAACCTAGACGCATTCTTCTAGTTTAATATTGTTATTTTATTTAATTAAAAAAGTTATGAATTGTTCTGTGATTTTATTTTTTTTAAATCCCCCCGCGAAATAAAATCTTGACTACGCCCCTGACGAGATCATTAGATAAACCTTGCTGCCAGTTGCCGCATTTTATAGAAACAAATCGTTTTGTACCCATAATGGCAAAATGTCGATTTTAATCCGCATTAACGTAAACCTGTGCAAGGTCTTTAAAAGTAGATACACATTATTTAATTGTAACATCTTCTGATTACACTTTAGAGAGAAGAGGAGTGAAGAAAAGAAGCGTAGGAAGTAAAAAAGGCTTCCTTCCGCTCCTTGAGTTATCCCGACGTCTCAGTTACTAAATGTAATTGTCTCGAGTACCGACAGTTCTGAGAAAAGGATTTATTCGGATATCCGCAAGAGAGAAAGAGAGAGAGAGAGAGAAAGCGTTTCCCGAACGAGATCGCTCTTCGAAGAGTCCAATCGTGTGTCGAATCGTCCACCTTGGTTGGCGCGCGATTACGATGTCGAGCTGTCACATTAATTCACTAACAGCAAACTAGTCCTCCCGCGTGAATTATTGATTAATTTAATGCGACAGCCAATAAACTCGCCACGGCAGTCATAACGACTCGAGCAACTCGAAAGCTTGAACCACATAGAAAACCAAGACTTTTCCTAGGTATTCGGAGAATCCAATTAGATGTGTCGCAGAGATACATTGTTAATTGTGTCTCGTTTACAAATACAATTAACATTGTTAGAAAAAAGAAAATGATCAAAGCAAAAGATCGTAATAATCATAAAATCGTTTTAGCTTTAGCGAAAATGCATATTACGATCGCCGATGATAATTATCGTCATACTACGATGGCTTCAGCAGAAGAATATTATATAGACAGTCGTTAAATGTCAAAATCGTTGAATCGATCCGTTAACCATAGAGTACGAATGTTTAGGCAAATGAGACCCGACTTGGCAACAAATATTCATTGTGATATTACGAAGTGATAATGCTATGATGACTGATGACGAACGCTATGAAAAAATGAAACTCCGATGAAAGATATGTCTTCAGTTTTATACAGAATCACAAGAAAGCGATCTCTCGCAACTGTGACTACTGTATCAATTCTACCTATCCTTCACAGTTGCCTTTAGATTCGTTCCAGGATTAAACGGTTCTCCAAGTTATTAGGAACTGAGATCAATTCATATCCATCCTCTCCCTCAAATCGCGCATAAATCACTCACCTGACGGATTCGTATTTGATCGTTATAGCCCGTCTGCCGAGCGAGGATGTTCGAGCACCTCGACTGGATTGGCTCCCTGATTGGTGAACGCGCGACTGGTGAACCACAGTGGTCCCGTGCGCGGCGCGTAGCGTTCTGCGGATCACGGCGACGAGGTGCATCGAAACCGGGGAACAGGAGAGGACAAGGGAAGACAGGAGAGATGAGGAGAAGGAGGTGAGGATCCTCCTCCCCGTCGCGCACCTCCACGTTGACGCGATCGTTGGGACGGCACACGGAAGCGAAAGTGGTGGGGTGCTCGTCTTCGTGGTTGCGTTGCGCACTCCGCAGCGCCGGCGCTGCATCGACCCATCGGTCGGTAGTTCCTCGATGTACGAAAAAGACCAACGACAAAGCCACGACTGTCGTACGCGAAAACGCGCGCCCCGTACCACGCGTATATTATTTGTTCCTCTCGCCCTTATCCGAGATTTTCGAAACTCATCCTAGTTCTGCGAACGTTCGTTAGCTCATCTTATCGGAAGAGGCAAAGTTTTGCATCATTAGCATCACCGTTAACGACACTTCTATTGTACCAATTTGGTATAATTTATTCGTTTCAGAAAAAGATCCGTATCTTCGCAGAGATTTCCGAATTTCTAGTTTCATATTTATTCTCCTAATTATATAGTTCCATGATTACAAGGAAACTCATAGTTTTGCAATCTTTGAAAAATAGTCGCTTTTAAAATCGTGTGATTAAGTGAAGAAATCATAAAACCCCACGCAAAAACTACGTCACTTGCTTATTTAGGACAATCGGACATCCTGAACTAGGTCAGATCTTGAAAATCCGTAAGGATACTTTAAAAAGGAGAACGTATCTTCGCAGATTTCCGAATTGCTAGTTTCACATTTATTCTCCTAATTATACAGTTCCACGATTACAAGGAAACTCATCAATCTTTGCAAAATAGTCGCTTCTAAAATCGTGTAATTGTAAATGAAGAAATTATAAAACTCCATCATCCCCCTTCTCGCTTTATTTGCTTTGCCAGCGGTTACCTTTCATTTGCATAGTCAGATTATTTGTCTTGCGTGACTCGGACTGCGCAAAGTGCAATCGCACGCATTTCCGACACGATAATCCTTGGATCTTATCAGCTGTTTTACTTGTTGACAAAATTTTGACCAATATCTTGAGCCACTTGCCGAGAGTCATTTGATTCTTGTCTCCATTATCTTGACAGGGAGCGCACGTGCGATTAAAGTTGAGCATGATCGCGTGGCGCAAACATAAAGGTGTCCACTCTGATCGATACCCGCGTTTGTTCTTGCACTTCTTCCAATATATGGAAAGCCATACATGATTATGTATCAAACTTCGCGGTTACGTTAACCACATCAAATGTGCTCGGAATTCTTAAATAATAACGTTTAAAGCTGGTGATGTAATATGTATGTTATTCTTAACATCCGAATATAAATACAAGAACATGGAAGTCTCTACACGGAAAAAATGATGTATCAACTGCATTAAATCCAATTGAAAATAATCTTGTTAATTTAATAACAATTTTAATAAAATAAGATTATACGTATTTATTTCATTAATAATGTTATTGAATTAACAAAATTATTTTCAATTAGATTTAATACTGTTTAATACAAATCATCACTTCTTTTTCCGTGTACATAAACGATATTTTTTAGTAGTTCGCTGTATCATACAAGACTCACTTTAAGTTCAAAATCAAATTTTATCTCGAATGGAAAGTTTCTCGAAAGTAATCTTAAGTAATACATTAACTTTTAAATTCAGCCTTTTAACGCAAGAAAATTTTAATGGTCAATCTTAAGTTAATCTAAAGTTAATTTTAAGATTACCTTTTTAATAGTTTCTTGAAAGAGAGAGAGAAACTTTCCTAAATTTGGTTTTTCAAATTATATCAACAATAAAATGATGACAAAGAGCACCGATTAAAAACGCGACTCAACTTCTACAATATTTGATTATTACGAACACGTGTTATCACGCAGCACGAGAATCACATGGCCGCGTTAACAGAACCTGATTACGACCCAGACAGCTTGCACAGTGTGTTTTATTCGTTATACAAACGTTGCTAATGCACACGACAGCGAAGTGCGTTTATCTGTTCCGCGGGAATAATCTTTCATTGAAGATGTCGAGCGTTGTCGGGGGGGGGGGGGTAAAAATAGTTTGAGTTACCCTTTGACGGACGCCACACTGTGGTTCCAGGTCAGCGAAACGCCCACAAAGGATAAAAAAAGGATCATTGTACGATTTTTTTATAAATACCAAAGAATAGGAGCTCCACACATAAATCTACTCATAATACGTAGTAATCTTAAGTAATCGCCGCGGAAATATAAATATTTCAGTATAAAGAGATATAAATCCATGCGATTAAATATTTGGAAGTTTAGAAAAAGTTTTCTGTTTTAATCAGAAATGAAAAGTTTTCTTTATAATTAATATGCTTTATCAATAGATAAAGTATATTATTAAATTTTAACCATATAAATGCCGTTTCAATATAAATTAAGTGTGTTATTTTTATAGATAGAGAAACTTCAAGGAGAAAAAAAATGAAAAGTTAATCTTTGGAGTTTTTATAAAGTCTTTTTACATCTTTGTAAAGCAAGTTGTAAAAAGTCATTAAAAAAGAACGACAAATAATATTTATTAATAAAGTTTGTCTGCGACGCGTTAATGACCTAAGACCGATTAAGATGAAAATATTCACTTGTTTCTAGCGGTAATTATAAGACACTTAACTGACCGTGAAGGTTCAAGTTTTTATAAATATCTAGTATATATATATATATATATATATATATAGTATGTATATATATGTATAAAGATTAGTATAACACGTTAATTTCGCAAAGATACGAACATAAACGGAGATACAAACTTACCTATCGATGGCATACCACGTCGAAGAATATGGGCTTTTCGGCGTGGACGGACTTTTGGGCGAGCTCGTAGTGTTTGATGACGAAATACCGCTTTCCGGTGTACAGGGCGATCGATTCTCTTCGCCGCCGTAGGTTCCTGGTTGCCAGGAATACCTCGTCCTGGCGCGAGGACTGGGGCTCGATCCGCGCGAACTCGACACACTTTTCGGACTCTTGGGACTCTTGAGCCCACTAAAGCTGAAGACACGACCCAAACGCAATCTCAGGCATGTTTTCTCTTTGAGTCTTGCAATACAATTGCCATCGACACTCGAAACGGCCTGATCGGGTGATTCTAAATTACTCGTCATAATTCTCGGGGAACTATTTGTTGAAGAGTACTTTAAATCTTTATAGGAATATTAATTAGATTGTAAGAATGGAAAATTATTAACCCATGAACTTATAAGAAATTAAAGTATTTCTTCGAAACGCGCATATTAAAACACTGTCAAAGAACGCGTCGCATACGAGTCTGAAAAATAATAATTAAAAAATCACATTTAAAATTAAAATAATTCGTTTTGAAATCACGTTTACTTTTTCGCGAGTATCGTCGACGATAATCGAGATAGTTGTATTTCGTGATTAGCATTTATACACTAAATTATAATTAACGCGTACGAACGTGTACATTAAATTATATTCAAAATATTCGAATAAGTCGCACGTACGACGCGTTGCATCAGAACAGTGCACTAAAAGGAACTGCGATGAGATTTCGCAGAGGAATTGGGTAAAACCCCAATCGAGCTATAGACTTCCTGCCGACACTAACCGCATCCTTCTTCCTTCGCTTTTATCAACCTTGAAAATCCTTAAATGTATATATAAAAATATAAAACAGGAAAGTCTAATAATAGGATGGGGAAAATGTAACACGTGAAAGCGATAAGATGCTCAAATACTCCACATGCGCCAGCGCTTGTCTAATCTAATCAGAGCTCAAAAATCATAGCATATCAATGACAGCTAATCGCTTTGTAAATACTCGATTATCAGTTCACTTTAATCCAACTGTTGCGAGCGATCAGACCTTACACAACTCAAGAAAAAAAAACAACTGCGCATTTTTAATTGCCTAAATCTGTATTTTGTCTTTGATTTACAGATCAACACTCGCTGCATGATACGATCGGTACAATGATAATAAATAGTTGAGGGCGCGGTTTCCGCGGAGGAGTGGCTCAACCACTCGTATGGCGGGCGTTAGCGCTCCTGAGAAATATCTCTTCGGTGTGATGACGAAGAAAAAAAGAAGCAGGGTCGGGGCTAGCCCGACCCCTGTGTCACAATGTACATATTTGCAATTACCTACTTATCAATAATACAATAACAATTCATTTACTATTCGTATTGCAAACGCTTTTGAGTACCATCGAGAGGAGAGTCCATGGGATGAACACGAGTGAGATGATAATCGAAACGTGATGAGATGATAATCGTACTAATATCGCGACTCGTGCCATGCGCGGCATCTCGCGCACGCTCGCTCGCATTCGCGATTTTCGCGATCGGTAGCATGCACGCGGAGAGGCGCCTACTTCGTCGCTTGTTCCAAATAAGCTATAAGATCGGCACGCTCCTGCGGTTTTTTCAATCCGGCGAATACCATCTTTGTGCCGGGAATGTACTTCTTTGGGTTTTCTAGATACTCAAACAGGGTATCCTTATTCCAAGTGATACCTAAAATGTAACGACGCACGGATTATAATTAAGTACATTACATAAACGTGCATATTTATTCTAGTTACAAGCAAATTAACCCTCCGTCTGCAATCATATTTTTACTAATGCCATCTGCAATCTGGGTCTTTTAGGCTGGGTCTACAATAAAGTGTAGTAAGCTTTAAGCCCTAAGAAATTGACCAATCACAGTCAATTATTCTCCTCACATTCGATTAATTGGTCAATTCTTAGAGCTTAAAGCTTACTACACTCTATTATAGACTCAGCCTTATGTCCAGCCCAAATTATACTGTTCTAGGCTTTCAAAAAATCTAAAAAAAATTCAGAGTTACTTTTGAAAATGTCTATAACATTATCCAATGGTTTTTGGTAGAGTCCTAAATAATAAGAGAAGCGCAACCGGTGGCTCGCTTGCTGATTGGCTGATCGCGACCACCAATCAAAACTGAGTGTTGGGAGAGTGGTGAGAGAGTGTTGGGCCCGCAGCTGATTCCGTGGATGGAATTAAGCTAAGAATCCAATTGGGGTTTCAAGAAGAAGATTCCGTGGAACCCATGGAGGAGGTAATTGTCTTTTTGGGGAGGATTTACTCCACCGGATGGTGGATGTGATGCGCCTTCAACCTAGTTTAAGGTTATATGACGCCTTCAAATTGTGTCAGATACACAGAGGTTACGTTTACAAGCGGTCAGCTGCGGGCCCAATGGCAACCGTCATAGACATATAGATGGCAACCACGGACGGGGTAATTGAACCATGGAGGGGGTAATGGAACCATAGAGGGGGTAAAGTTTGCGCTTCTCTTATTATTTAGGACTCTAGTTTTTACTCTCTTCTCCTGGGAGAAATTTGAGAGTAAAATTTCGCTTGTGCCATAAAAGGTCTAGATTGCAGACGGAGGGTTAATGCTATAGATAATATAGAATAACGGAGTTTAACACTATTTATAAATTTATCATCTTTAACTATATTTCAATAAATAGTTAAACACATACCTTTCGCTTTGTTGGCATCAGTGTATACGAAACCTGGAGCTTGACCAGTTTTTCTACCTACAAGTCCGTGTAAATTGGGACCTACTTTATGTTTGCCACCCGCTTCGACGGTATGACATTGTGCGCATCTTTGAATAAAAAGCTAGGGAAAATAAATATACAATTACAATATGATAAATTGCTGTTTATAAGACTATTTACAAATTTTACTCTTTTCTTTATTTATTACCTTCTTTCCTTTCTCTGGATCGCCCGCCGGAACACCCATATTTGTTTAGTTGTGCACTCTGAAAAAAGACGTTCAATTATACAAAAATTGTTACGCCAAAAAAATACAAATAAATTTTATCACCATTTGTTACATGCTTTATTAAATATTTTATCATTACTCGACATTCAATAAAAATACAAAGTTATAAGTATCAAATAATAATATTAAAAATAAATATTAATAATATTAAATAAATTATATATATACCGGGTGTTTCAGACCACCCGTCCCACCCGATTTTTTCGTAAACGCGACATTTTAAAGAAAAATGTTTCAGACAAAAGTTGTAGGGTTTTAAAAGATCTATTTACTGATTTTATCAGTTTGACCTTGGATGGCGTCGCCAAGGTCAGATCAAAATAACATTAACTTTTTTAAATGGAACTGCCTACTTTTTA